>RXPK01000140.1:3992299-4084273 GCA_004143645.1 Protaetia brevitarsis
TTTTTTTGTTGTTTGAAGTAGGCTTGGACAAAACCACTGTTATTATGCCAACATAGATAGACGATAATAATCAGCCTAACTTTTCAACTGCTTTCCTTACATGACTAATTAAAAAGTCATACTAAAGTAAACTTCAGAAATGTATTTTATTAAAAACGATGGAAACTGATATGTTAGAAAATGCTAATGTTTTAGAAAAAATTTCAAATATGCAATTCATTTCAATGCCAGAGGCGTTACTCTTTCTTGAACTTAGTTTTTAAACATTACTCAATTTGGAAGACTCATTCAAACATTCTTATTTCCTGTTTCATATTTGTCGGGTGTGTGTTTGTGGTATGTCATAAAACAATAGTTTTATATATATCTCCATAAAAAAATCTGTCGCTCGTAGATCTGAGATCTTTGCGTGCGCCCAATAGATCTCTCCCGAAATATTCTGCCTGAGTACCTTCAGTTCCCTTACATGTGCCAGCAGAAACATGTAAACTCTTCCCCTCCTGTCAGTTCGCATCTTCTACACCACGGTTCGCTTACACGCCTGTTTTGTTATAGGATGCTTTCCAAGACAGTCGTCCCCAGTACCACAGTAATGGTTTAACCTTCTTCTTACTGCGCTGAAGTAGGTCTATCAGAAAACTCCATCCCATCCCTATCAGCGGTTTCGTATTGGGAGCTTGACCTTCAGTTCGAACCCTTCATTCTCGTCTACTTTCTTTATCTAACCAGCCAATTTCTCCCTCTTCGGATATCCTTAAGGGTAATCCCACATACGGCTCTGAGCCAGAAGTTGTCGCTTAGACCCTCCTTTGCTTAAGTTCATCGGCTATTACTTCCTTTACGTCATCCTCATTTGTCCCGCACCCTATATCGAGAGACACGCGTAGTTTCTCGTGCAGTGCATGAGAGATTGTTTGCAGTTCCCAACTAGTTTGACTATTACAGGGTTGAGACTGCCTAATACAGCCTGGCTGTCAGTCATTCTATATAATTTTCGGCTCCTCACTTGTAGCCCCCTTTTGCAATCCATTATCCGCACATTCTTCACACTCTACAATATTTAAAACTCAATTGTGTCATTCTGCTTAGCGATAATTTCTCATTGAAAATATGCAAAATGCTTCTTTCAAAATGACCACGAAACAACAGTGGTGCGCAATTGACAAGTATGTCTTTTTATTTTTTGTTTTTTCCCCATTACTTTTGGTATATGAATAATTAGCGACACTTCCTGCCAAAGCCTACTCTTGAAAAAATAATGGATAGCGAATCAATTAATATAGAAATAGAACTAATTCTTTAAATTTTACTAATTCAATAGATAAAGTTTAGAGCTAGAATTAATAAATTGCTGAGAGCGCCCAAGTAAGACGCCTTATAGAGTTCGAAGATCCTTGTACAAACAATCCAGCCGCCATAGAGTGAGCTAACAATGCCGGTTCATTTTTAACCGCGATATCACGCAGAATGATCATGTCCCATTCGAAATTAAACATAGCCGTGTAATTAACCCCCCGGCCGTCGAATTACAAAATTCCTCGATGAGAAAGCGGTCTCTAATGCGGGGCTAATGATGTTTGTGTCATAAACCCTTTTAATCGCGCCGTCGCCTTCCAAATCGGCGGAAAATTGCAAGTAATGCACAATGAAGCCTTAAAACTGTAAATAGGTGCGATTAAATAATGACGGCAGAAGTGATATTATCCGGGTATACATTTCGGGGTGTAGCGCGCGCGTGGTTGATTCTCGGGGATGCCCCGGCCGGCGGTGCGCAACAAACGGCTGAATGAAAAGGGACGCTTCGCGTATGTAAACATCGTATAACACAAACAGTGTTTGACTTTGACCGGGATGGGAGAGTCGCGTCGCTGGAACTTCGCTTCGTCGAGGTCGGAGTTTGATCGGAACACCGGAACAGGACTTTCCGGGAAGTTCGCAAGCGAATTCGACCCATTTTTGCCCGAATACTTGCCCCTTTTAAACGGATTTTATCAAAATATCATCATACCAGTTCTGTAGATTATTGAGATTTAGGATGAATATGAGTAGATCATTATTCCTCAGTAAATGACGATTTACAAAAAACAGAATTCTTCCCCCAAAAAACTTCAACAAAAACATAAATCATTTTGTTAATAAGCTGTTTTTTTTTCGAACCTAAAACATCGTTTTGACCCCTTATCCTTTTATTTGTTTATTTTATTATCCTCTTGGAATAGTTGAGCATAGAGCATAGACAAAAATATAACATTATAAAGAGTAGACAGGGGAGTCGCCAAACTAACGGCCCGCGGCTCAATATCCGCCCGTCTCGCGGTATTCAATCCGGCCCGCGCAAGCTGTACAGTACTCCAAGCGGTTAATTCAGCTATTGTACCTGATAGTGTTTTCTCACCCACAATAGCGTTTACCGAAAAGACTATTGGACCCGGGACGTATCCTTCACATCTACTTATTCACCGACTGATAGTCAACTGACGTATCGCGAGTAAAAATTCATAATTCATACTGCTGAACCTCTTTCCGCCTACTCCCAATAATATTTCTAACCTTATTTAGCAATTAAATTTGACAAATATCTATGAATAGCATTGCGGAATAAAGTCTGAAAGATGTGTGCCCAGAAGTAAAGAGGTTTGTTTTCTATTCGACCTCTCAGCTCAATGCGACAGCAGAGATAACAAGTGAGTAATATCTATCAATACGCTTCTTAATGAGAAGCCAAAGATATGCTAGTTATTGGTGTTAGTTCTTGATGCGGTCAACAGTTCATTTTTTATACTCCAAGTACTTTTTTTGTGCAAAGCTTTCAATAAGTCATTGCATATATTCATCAAGCACCTCTAGTGTATTTTGTATTATTGAACCATGTGGCAGTGGTTAACCATCGCCAGTTCGATGGTGAAATAGTTGGAAAAAGAGTTATTGGATTTTTGGAACTCAGAGAAATTATTAATATTTTTTTAAATGAGAAAGAATTTTCTACATTAGTTCGTTATTAATGTTATTATTGCTCTGTTTTCTTATGCCCTCTCAAGTGAACTTCGTCCCTTCAATATTATTTTAAATAAAGAAATACTAACATTCGTTGAAGTTTAAAAAACTATGTCGCAATTCATTTCTTGTGATTAGATTGAGTTAGAATGCCTAAATGGATCCTATTTACTTCCAAATTTTTGATAGATGTTTTCACGGTGCCCAAATCTTAGAGTTAGTAGTATTTTACATTCTGAGATTTCCAAGTGCCTAGAAATAGTGGAATCTTTTTTCTTGTTTCTCATAACATACTATAGATTTGTCTTGTTTTGTTTTTTATTAATAGATTTTTGGTTATTGCGTAGACTTGATTGTTTTATGAACGTTTATTCCAGCATCTGTTTTTGCGTGTTCTTCATGTTATTCTTAAATATTTAATTTCTCATTTGCTTATTTTTGTTCATTTATTTTCATTTATTTTCTATGTTTGTTGTCATGTTTTGCTTTTCTCTGTTTTTTTCCATATGTTCAAATTTCTTTGTTTCACTGTCTGTTATTATTACCACAGACGTTGCAATATCTTATGTTTGCTATTCTAATCCTCGCAAATTTTATATAACAAAACGTTTATTAACTTTGTTTCGATTTTGCTCATGTTTGCAAAATGCGAACCAGATGAAGATAACTTTTTAATATTTAAATATTTAATATTAAAAGTTTGGTTGTTATATTGGTGTGTTTCTAGATTACTAACATATAGAAACAATGATTATATAATATTTGCACTAGCAATAATTTATTTATTGTAATTGTATTTGTAATCACCAGGTGAAAATTTTGCCATTTGGAAAGTTATACATTAATAGGAATAATTTAAAATAAACACTTGAAGCTATAGGAATGTTGCAAAAAAATATAAGAATGTACGGGTGTTTTTGAAAAACAAAATAAGTTTTGTAACTTTAATTCTTTAGTTAGTAATTTTAATCTTTTTGGTCCATTGTTTTTGGTTCAATAAAACAGAGATACGCTTAATAAAAATATACACGTTAGAGTTTACACCCTGGCCGTGTACTTAATTTCGTTAGGATTGGCCATGTCCTAAAAGTTGCCGACCCCTGGTTTAGACATTGCGATTCGCAAACTTTCAGATTGTATAGTAACGCCTTTTGATGTATAGATCAGTGTGGTAGTTTAGTTTTGTTTGTGAGGTTTATTAAACGCATGTTTTTAACGTTATTCTGTTTTATATTCGTATTATTTAAGCATTTCATATTTATATTTATTTCGATTAATGTTGTTTTAGTAATTAGTAGTTTCATTAAAGTGTAGTTGAATTATTGAATAATATGTTGTTAGTAAACAATTTATTTCGTTGGACCATTTTTTTTAAATATTTTAAGGGAGTTTAAGTATTAAGAGATTCAAGTACATTTAAATGAGGTGTGTGGTATTATTACTGTGAATAATTAGATATAAATTAGCGTTTATGTTGTAGAATGTCTTGCTGCGTACCGGGATGTAAAAGCATCCGTAGATTGGTATCCCCTGATGACAACATCAGTTTCCATCAGTAAGAGCCAACTATAATCTACGTGTTACAGATATGTGGTATAGACTTTATCGCATTTGCTCCTTTATTAAGAGTGCTTATTGCAAGTAACGTCTGCTGCAAAGAATCTGAGAGAAAAAAAATACACACTGTCGCAACAAAATAATAAAGGTATTTCTGCACTGTTGACACAAAGCATAGATATGACATGTATTCTATTTCAGATGGATTAATAGTCAGCTGATCCGAGAGATTAAGAATATGTATTGGTAATTTCAGCACATTTCGCAGACAGTTCTTGAAGAACATCCGATCTTATTAACAAAAGTGATCATTAAGTTTTATTGGTAAAATACGGCTTCATAGATTTGGTGAATTAATGCAAGACTGCAAGTCGAATTGGTAAGAAAAAAATTAAATAACTTATTTGTTTAGCCACCAATAAGAGATGTCTTATGACATATGTGTATTTATTATACCCCAGAAATATGAAATACCTAAAAACTTCAAATTCCAAGTATTAAGTGTATTAGCTATACATTTAAATAAATAAAATATTGTTTTTCTGGCAGTACAAATTACTATTTCCTGTATATTATTAGTATAATACTAGTGTCAAAAGGAAGTATGAGCATTTTATTTTATTTTTTATTTTAAAATTTTACCATTACGTCCTTATTTTATCTTTAAATTGTTTTTTCACGTGTCATACATCAAAATGGCGGCCTCCATGTGACCCGAACACTGCGCATCTCTAAGCTCTATCTATATATTTATCCTTGTCTATGGCATAGAGACACGTTATTGAAATAAAAGTAACCGAATGCTGAATATGGATACATATATAAATACTTAAAGAAAAAATATATCCATATTTTAATACTCGATACTTTAATTTGGACAGTATAGTATTAAAAATATAACGTTACCTCCTGTAGGCAATACAGTGCTATCTTGCCAAAAATAATTTTACCATATAAATTGAAAAAATCGTAGAAGTTCTAAAAGAAATTTTTAGAACTGATATTTTAGTAATTACAGGGAAAAAAAATGTCAATAAACTATAAGTATTATAAGAGATTTGACAACCTGTTGAAATAAACGCAACCTGCTGTTAAACTTCGATCGCTTATCTAATAAAAATAAAGCATAACGTAATAATATAAAAATAAATAAAACAGAACATATTGCTATGGACAGGCATCCCGTTTTTCGCCAGTGTATTTTAAGTTGCTTAGATTTTGTCTTGTTTACTCCGTTTCAGCCATTGATCCATTTACCGATAAATTTTCACAATTATGTTTAGTTTGTTTTAAATTTAGTTAAAGAGTTAATTGTAAAGGTTAGATAAGAGTAAAAAAACTCGTTCTTTCCTTCATTTAACATTTAATATATGATTATTAGTTTCGGCTTTTAAAGCCATCTTCAGATCAACGTCAAAAGGTAAAATTGTCATCATCCAGTTAAAAACACAAACACTGAATAATTAAATTGTAAGCGGACACCAACAATTCAATATAAAATTAAATATAAATTTTAATATAAGAAAAACTTTCAGCAAATGACGACTATACAAAATGAATTCAACATATGCAAAACGTGGTCTAACGTATTTATTTTAAACTCTTTTTTTTTACTCTTATCTAAGCTTTTACATATATATGCGTTCAATTGTTGATATTATAGCTTATAAAGCAGTTATTGTTTCGATTTATTTTAACTTTATCAGTGTTGTCTTTTGGCTTAGCTCATGTTTTAACGCCGTAGTTCTTTTCAATGCGTTTTCTACTGGATTTTGTCGGTGATTTGTGTGCGTTTGCGTTGTTTGTATTGTTATACGGCTGCGTTGTAGAATTTTGTCAGGCAGTTCTTGGTTTTACTTTAACGTGAGTAGATGTATTTTAAATCTTTTGCTGCATTTTGTAATTCTTGAGTATTGGAGATTTGATGTTTTCTATGAATTTTTTTTGTCCATCAGGATTCGCATTATAATAATTGTTATTATATTGATTGATGACCCCTACTTGTCAAAAAATCTAAGAACTACGACAGAAATGATAGTGACGAGTGGCATTCGAGGAGGAATTATTTTGAATCAAGCGTATATTAATATAGCAGCATATAGAAAATATCCCAATAAATATCCATAGATATGTCAATAATAACATAATACAAAAACCAACTTTAACTAATATTTCAGATGAAATATGTGCGTCAATAGAAACTCATACGGCAGACAGTGAAAAATATATCCCCGAAGGCGAATAGTTTCGTTTTTGAGATGCGGAACACGACACGGTTAATTGAACAAACTATTATTAGTTGTAGTGTGTTGTTATTACATATTTCCTGCCCCCATGGTGTGTGCCGATACATTGCAAAAGATTATGCATAATGAGTCAATGCGATGGAACGATCTGCACTAGTGGAAATGGCCTACGTTATAGGATGAAATTAATATTTAAATGAAGATGTTATCCAATAAAATCGATGAGATTGTCATTAATTTCCCGCGTTTTTAATCGTATGTGGTATGAAATAAGAGATAGTTATTGTTAATGTAATCATAGATTAAAATTTTTCAAATATAATTATGTGTTTAGCTTACTTTACTTATATTTTACACATCAAATCTACAAAGCGGTCGTTTATTGCTTACCAAAAACTCTAATTTGACAAAAACGGGCTCCCGTATGTTGCATTCAATGGACTATTAAATGATTGCATATTTAGTGGTATCTAAATCGGTTTTATATTTCCTTTAAATAGATAATTATGCTCTAAGATTGCCTTTTACATTAGTAGTTGCTACACAACAAAAAATTATTATGATTCTGATTATTTTATTTATTCAGTTAAATCGAAACTTAACATATATTTAAATGACTAAATTTTTATTGATTAGTAATAAGAGTAAATTTCTCTGAAACACAATATTACTCTAGAACAATAGTATAAGTATTTGCATTGAAGTAACTTCCTCTAAATGAACATTGTTGTCTTGTTTAAGGAAAAAGCTATGCAATCACAGTGAGAGCAGTCTGTAGATTCAAAATAAATCCCTTATACGTTTGGTATATATGAATACTATATACAATTATTAAATGTTTTGTACTGCAAACCATGATATATTGAAATTACCATAATATTGAAACGTTTGAAATGAGTTTTTTACCCCATCATTTTTGCACTAAAACTTTATCTGTCTTTTAGGGGGTTTTTTGCATATACATACGTTTTACTTGGCGTCACTTTTTGATGTGACGCAGCGAATCTAGTGTTGTTTTGTTGCGCGAGGTAAGTAAAGTCTAATGTGTACCCAGCCATTTCACAGCTACTTAGAGAATGAGGTGAATGGGGTTGATGCACAGATGCTACATTAAATATTCGAAGGTAGATATGTACGGTTATCTAATATTAAAGGATTACTGGTTTAAAAGCTTTTAAATAATACTTAGAGTCAGCGCCATTGTGTCGATAATATATGAACATGGTGGTGTGTACATTACAAACATAAGTAGGTATTATAGTTATTTAGTTTTCAAATAGGTAATACCGAGAGCCAAATTATTATACTGATTGAAATTATATCAGTAATCAACGCCGACAAGGATACCAGGCGCAGGCATTGAGTTGGGAGTATTCCGAGAACACCGTCGCGCAACGACAGATACGCATCAACATCGTATACTCGTCTACGCATCAATATCGTGTGACTCCTGGATACCGATACGCTACCTTTTCCAAACATTGTAAACTCTAAAGTATGACAGTAATTTATTTTAATTACATAATATTTCTTATTTTATTAATTTTCTCCTACCGAGGTTTTTTAGTGGTTCAGATCAAATGTTAGGTAATTATTACTTGAATGTAGAAATGTTAGATTAACAGGTAATAGTTCATATACATTTTTTGAAGCAATAATGGAATACTTCAAATAATACTTTATATACTCTATAATGTACATAATTATTAGGATAATATGAATAGTTTCCAGTTGAGAATCTTTTCTAAATTGAATAGTTATTTTGTGTGAAATATATATGTTCTATGATTTTAGATAGTGATTACATTTGAACTAAAAAATTCATGGTTGAAAACGGAACAAAATTATATTTCAATATAAATACATTCTTCTTGCTTATATGGAAGTTTATTTCATGTGATGCTTTATATTCAATTGGTAATTATCTTTTTGGAATGTAATACAAAAGCTGGTTTAAGAAAAACCCGTAAAATTAACAAATATCTCAACAGAATTGTAAAGTTTAAATTTAAAAGAATAGAGTCTTGCTTTTTTTAAAAAATTCTATATACAAAAAGACACATCCCATATCTATTTAAACAATATGGTAAAATGTAAGATGCTCAGAATAAGCATGTTTGCATCTAGTTTTTGATGCGTGTATTGATGAAATTGATTTAAAATATGGTATATTGCATTGTATATTTTATTATATTTAGACAAAATATAAAAATATATATTCAAAAACCTCTCACGAAAAATTTGCAAATACTTTTAAAAATATCCCTGATATATTTGTGGTGTTAGACATCTCACAACCATAAAATTAAAGTGACAAGGCAACATTTAATTGTTACTGTAGAATACAAATTTAGTAAAAATTTCAATGTTAATTCCCTTAATTTTAAAGATAGAAGCTCTTAGCGACTATTTATTTCAGATAACGACCTCTCTACATGGACGCAAAATACAATAATAATAGGATATTGCTCATAGACTCTGCTATACAGAATTCATGTGTGTGTCTTTGGATTTTATACCTGAGTGGATTCTTATCCCACTTGGCAAGTATGTGAGAATCCAAAATTTACATATTTACTAGAAGCGTGTTTAAAAAAAAGTTCTGAAATTTTGCAGCACATTAAATATGATAGAATATTGACGCATCACATACATTCCATGTATCAGGAAAATATTTTAAACATATTGTAAAACAAAGATTTGTTGTCAGAAATGTGGGTAATATTTAGTTGTACTTGCACTTTAAGGTGAATCTTGGAGGATGTAACATTTGCGCTGTAAATTACATTTTAACATTTATAAGTGTAGATGGTACGTATGTTCTGAAATTTAGATTTTGAAAAAAAACTAATTGAGCAAATTTTCCTATAAGTATAATGGTGATGAAATTTTTTAACATTTTTTGTAGCATATAATAATAGTTATGGGTTGTGGTTGCGCCGTGGACTTGTAAAAGTATCGCTTGCATAACCAAGATTTCGACGGCTACACGAGTTGGCGTGAACTGTGACCCTTTTCAAATATACGGAAATCGTGACGGACAGGCGGGATAGGAGATCTGGATTGTGCGTCGCAATTGTTTTGATGAGAAAATTCCTTCAATAATGAATCAATTATAGTAAGTTTTATTTATATGCTAAAGTAGGTATTGATCTTTCAATTCACGAGATTTTAGACGATATGTATATGTATAGCATAACTATATATGTTATAGTAACCTACTGTTGTGCCTAAGGAAAGCAATGTCCGTAATGCATTCTGATTCAAGTATTTGATCAAATACAAAGTTCAATAATTATAAACGTGTTATATTAATATGTAGCTCTCCTCAATTTTCATATAAATAAACGCTTTGTGCTTATCTTTGCGGTGTCTTTTTTATTCAGAGAGAATTAGAGAAATATATACCACGATACAGAATACAAATAACTGTCATGGATGGTTCGTTATGCACAAGATTTGATAGAACGCAAAATTTCAAAGAATAATGCTGGGGCGTTTTTTATGTGTTGTGCGTTTTTGGTTTAGATTCTATCATGTTAATTAGTGCCGTAATTGTTTCAATCACTGAGTTTATTAAATGGAATTTAATGCATTTTTTTAATCAATAAAGCTTTATTCTTCTGTAAGCAGCATTTTACTTTTAAGTATTTATTAATATTCTAGATTACTTTAGTTTTTATTAAATAATGATATATATTGACATTTTAATATCTGCAAAAAAATACAAAAAAAAGACTTTAATGTTATTTTAAAAATGTTTACCATTAATTTTCTGGCATTAAGGTTTAATGTTAATATTGTAATTTTAGTAAGTGAAGATAAATCGTATAAGCAGAGGGCCGATTTATGAGTGTAACTGAAATTATAATATTACATTGAATTTCAACAAGATGATTGAGATTCCGTTTATATTAATTAATATAACATCTCGATAAACCTCACAGCTGTTTCTTGTATATATGCAGCAGAATTTTAGAGTAAATAAAAGATCCTAATAGAAAATAGTGTGATATATTTATAGAAACATTAATTGCCACACTGTATCAATATTCTCTCTTTAACATATGAAAAATGTTAACGAGAGCTATACTTCAACATTAATCGTCAGTTAAAGTTGTTCTCCAGACTGTATTAAATTATGGGAATATTGTTTGCATAATCGTTAGGCGGAAATTAAGCGTGTAGATGTCCGCATGTGTCAATGTTATATTTTTGGAAATTTGCGTTATAAATAAATTTAGACGACGTATAATATGTTATTTTGCCAAGTGGGTAACAGGTTCAAATGATTGTAAATCGTCCTATAGAATAAAGGTGTAGATATATGCGCGTTTTGTAATGAGGTTTGAACTAAGTCGGTTGGAAAAAAAAGTAACGGATTCTGTCATAAATAGGAAACGTACTATATTTGAACTCATTATATAACGATATGATTGGTTTTGTTGTAAATGAAATGTAATTAATTTACTTTACTAATAATGATTTACAATTCAGTACTAATGGTGTTTAAATAAATTTATTTATTACTTTAAATTATAAATACAATTAGTATAGATTATTAAGTGAAACGCTCTCTCATTTTATGTATGCTGCGGTTTCTTGATCTTTTTTAGATAGCCGAACTGAAGTAATTATGGGGTTAGTCAGGCGATATTGGGCATCTTTGTCTCTAATACTGTCAGCAAAAAACTGTTGAGATATTGGAGGTTTCGAGTAGAATGTGCTGGACTTATCGTGCTGAAAAGAACTGCTTCACGCTATTTCTGTAAACGGCAATAAAATCAACATTTGTTATAAGTTGGGCTGTTAAGTTCTCGAAAAAATTGGTCTTTATTCGTTGCTGGACATAGCTAACAATCAAAACTTTCGGATACAATTGCGTTCCCGAAAAATCGTGGAATTTCTGCAACCAGACATAGTTTTGTAATTGATATAGTCTGTTAGTAAACGGCTTATAGAGAAATAATTTGTTTAGCATCACGTCTTAATTGTTATTAACAATGACATGTCCAAATGCTATCGTGATCTAAAGGTAAATATTCGGACCGTAGAAACTTATAGGATAAAATGTAAATTCTTTTGACAGTCATTGGTGAGTCAAGTATCTGAGTGTATGATAAACTATAAAATTTTAAATGTAATACTATTTCATATTGTTATATGATTTTTATACGTTTGTATGGCTGATTACACGATAAATTCTTATTTTCTACAGTATCAGAAATACTTCTGTTGGTGATATTAGATGTAATATAAAGATTTGAAAAAAATTATAAGATAAATAAGCGAAAGATATCAAGCACGCCATGTGCTAATGTCAAGAAAATAATTTATGTATGAATTGTATGTAGCTAACTTCGCTCATAACTGGAAATAAATAAGGTAATTTTTCCGGAAAACAGTTTTTTTTTACGACAATCAATTTTTCAATCACATGGTATTTGTATCACTACCTGCATAACCAAATTTAAATTGCCCGCAATTATTCTTAGTAACTTCAACCTTGGAACATGAAATTACCTACGTTATAGTCATGTTATTTTCCCAAGTGGGTACGATCACTATGTTCAGTTTGAAAATCTCCAAAATCTCAGAATTAGTTTTAGAATATCAATCTTAAAATATAATTTATGCCTATCAAAATTTTACGATCACGAAATGTTTGCGCTTTGCTGCGATTGTTTTGAATGGGGTGATGTTTTGCTGTATTTTGTGTTGCCTACGTGTGAGAGAACTGTCCACATGCCGTTTTCTTTAACTGTACATCGTCGCCGCAATCTATTTTTTGCATTTTTATAATTCATTTTGGAATAGATAAAATGGATTAACACGTTTCTTATGAGAAAATAGAAGATGTATATTTAATTTTCTAAACATCGTTGCATATTCAGAACGGGAAATTTGAATATCTGGCAGCTAAATAACGAGTTATTTTTCTTGGAGCTTTTCTCAGTTCGCCGCTAATCTATAACGAATACGAAAGGAGGGGTGTAAAAATGGACGCCCGGACGGCTGCGAGGAAAAGGCTGGAAAGGGATGAATTTTTAATTATTCGCGAGGAGGAAATGAACCAGTTATTGTTTCCTATCGTCGACGTCGCAGCCGCGGCAATAATATTGTAATTAAGTTTGAATGGATTCGGGTGTTTGTAAAAATCCCCGGAGCGAAATGCAAATGATAAATAAGAGAGCGCCCTGTCCCGGGACGGGCCGCGACACGGGACGCGACGCGCCGCCGGTGCCGACGTCGTGAACAAGGAAACGTGACGCGGAGCGCCGGTGGTGGGGTCGGATCCAGAAACGGCGGTGGGCCTACGGAGACGCGTCCGTGGGCGGTGGGAGGAGCTCGCGATAGCGCCAAGACGGGATCCTCCTTGGAGGTCGGGCCCGATATCCGCCTCCCGCTTTTCCACCGTCCGCGCGCCCATTAAAAACTAAAATAATCGTCCCGATATTACCTGCACGGGCCTCCAGCGTGGCTCCAGCATGCCGAGTCCGTTCGCGTGGTGCGAGGATTCGGTGCGAGAGAAGAGATGCGGCTGGCTCTCGCGTAGGATGGGGCAGCACGTGTATCCACGGATTACGGAGTAGACAGTACACGGCGATACCGTGGCTGATGTTAGACTGTGGACGCCTCTAGTAAGTTCGCGTTGTCTCGCTTGGTCGGCGGCGGCGGCGGCAAACGGTGGCGGCCGTAGCGGCGGCGCACTCAATACTAACGGGCGACGGCACAACACATGCCAATCACCGGCTATGCACAATAAAGGATCCTCCATCAGCCGGCCACGTCCGACGCGATGGTCCCGTAAATGAAATGGGGAAAACGTTGGAACATATAAGCAGCAACCACCAAGCAGCAGTAGCGCCCCATTGCCAACCTCCACTTGTTTACTCGCGTCTGTGCTGATCAATACCGTTGTTTGCCATCAGCCAGAAACGCACATAAGCTTAGTCCCCCCGTGTCCGGCAGACCAAGGCGAATACCGCCTCAGAAAAATAAACACACCAACGTCCGTCACCTAAGCACTCTGCCTCCACCCAAATGAGCTTGAACATCCCTGAATCACATCTTCTCTCTTAAGATGATGTCGACCAGTCCTAATGACACAGCAAAAATTGTTACTTCCCAACCAACTCCATCAGGTACAAAAAAAAAAGCACTGAATACCCTTTTTAAAATTTTTTTTTAGTTGAAATGCCCTACATTTAGTGTAATATTCTAAGAAGCAAAAGCATGGAAAATCAAGGTTGCCCAATTTATAAAACTAGAAAACTAGTACTTATGATTCACTACTTGAAAGTTGGCAAAATTTGAGCTTTGTGACTCAATTCCTTTGCAAGATTTTGCAATTTTTTAGCACGTAGTTTACTTCTTCTTTTCCAATCATTATGCCCATCATAGACGTACCACGGTAGGACCAAATCCCAGAAAGTTGGTCGAAAGTCAAAGGTTTGATTTCGATTTTTTCGATTTCAAAGTGATTGTTTAGATAATCAAGTAGTCCAAAAATCAAACTCCAACATGAAGAGGAAATAGTCCCTTGTCCTCACTATTCCATACCAATCCCAAAGTGACCATCGCCCTATCAAAACGTATAAACCAGAAAAGTACATAAGGTTAATCCTCTCATGTCCGACAGACCAAGGCGAATACTGCCTCAAAGAAACAAACACACCAACGTCCGTCACCTAAGCACTCTGCCTCCACCCAAATGAGCTTGAACATCCCTGAATCACATCTTCTCTCTTAAGATGATGTCGACCAGTCCTAATGACACAGCAAAAATTGTTACTTCCCAACCAACTCCATCAGGTACAAAAAAAGCATTGAATACCGTTTTCACACTTTCTTTTTTTATTGAAATGCCCTACATTTAGTGTAATCTTCCAAGAAGCAAAAGCATAAAAAATCAAGGTTGCCCAATCTACATCCAGATATAATAATAATTTTCCTAAGTCCACTAATCCAATTAGAATGTGGGCTACGTCAAAATATAGGTAGTAAAATAAAACACAATAGAATTTATATTTAAACTACATGCCAAAAAAAAATGCAACATCTCCAAGGAGATCAAGTCACAAAGCTGAAATCTAACTGCATGTAAAAAGTCGCTGATAATCATCTGTCTGGCTTGCTCGCCTTCCAGATTTACACCCGATCGAGCATGTGTCATCTCATTAGACAGAGCATAAATGATCGTGGGGACGTGGCAGACATTTTATTGATAATTTTTTGCTAATCGTTGGTTTTTTTCTTTTTCAATTCTTATGATTTACTACTGAAAACTAGTACTTATGATTCACTACTTGAAACTTGGCAAAATTTGAGCTTTATGACTCAATTCCTTTGCAAGATTTTGCAATTTTTTAGCACGTAGTTTACTTCTTCTTTTCCAATCATTATGCCCATCATAGACGTACCACGGTAGGACCAAATACTAAAAAGTTGGCCGAAAGTCGAAAGCCAAAGGTTTGATTTCGATTTTTTTGATTTCAAAGTGATTGTTTAGATAATTAAGTAGTCCAAAAATCAAACTCCAACATGAAGAGGAAATGGTCCCTTGTCCTCACTATTCCATACCAATCCCAAAGTGACCATCGCCCTATCAAAACGTATAAACCAGAAAAGTACATAAGGTTAATCCTCTCATGTCCGACAGACCAAGGCGAATACTGCCTCAAAGAAACAAACACACCAACGTCCGTCACCTAAGCACTCTGCCTCCACCCAAATGAGCTTGAACATCCCTGAATCACATCTTCTCTCTTAAGATGATGTCGACCAGTCCTAATGACACAGCAAAAATTGTTACTTCCCAACCAACTCCATCAGGTACAAAAAGCATTGATACCGTTTCACACTTTCTTTTTATTGAAATGCCCTATCCATTTAGTGTAATCTTCCAAGAAGCAAAGCATAAAAAATCAGGTTGCCAATCTACATCCAGATATAATAATAATTTCCTAAGCCACTAATCCAATTAAGAATGTGGGCTACGTCAAAATATAGGTAGTAAAAATAAAACACAATAGAATTTATATTTAACTACATGCCAAAAAAAAATGCAACATCTCAAGGAGATCAAGTCACAAAGCTGAAATCTAACTGACATGTAAAAAGTCGCTGATAATCATCTGTCTGCTTGCTCCCATTCCAGATTTACACCCGATCGAGCATGTGTCATCTCATAGACAGAGCATAAATGATCGGGGGGACGTGGCAGACATTTTATTGATAATTTTTTTGCTAATCGTTGGTTTTTTCTTTTTCAATTCTTATGATTTACTACTGAAAACTAGTACTTATGATTCACTACTGAAACTTGGCAAAATTTGAGCTTTATGACTCAATTCCTTTGCAAGATTTTGCAATTTTTTAGCACGTAGTTTACTTCTTCTTTTCCAATCATTATGCCCATCATAGACGTACCACGGTAGGACCAAATACTAAAAAGTTGGCGAAAGTCGAAAGCAAAGGTTATGATTTCGATTTTTTGATTTTCAAAGTGATTGTTAGATAATTAAGTAGTCCAAAAATCAAAACTCCAACATGAAGAGGAAATGGTCCCTTGTCCTCACTATTCCATACCAATCCCAAAGTGACCATCGCCCTATCAAAACGTATAAACCAGAAAAGTACATAAGGTTAATCCTCTCATGTCCGACAGACCAAGGCGAATACTGCCTCAAAGAAACAAACACACCAACGTCCGTCACCTAAGACTCTGCCTCCACCCAAATGAGCTTGAACATCCCTGAATCACATCTTCTCTCTTAAGATAAGTCCGACAGTCATCAATGGACACAGCAAAAATTGTTACTTCCCAACCAACTCCATCAGGTACAAAAAAAGCATTGAATACCGTTTTCACACTTTCTTTTTTATTGAAATGCCTACATTAGTGTAATCTTCCAAAAGCAAAAGCATAAAAATCAAGGTTGCCCAATCTACATCCAGATATAATAATAATTTTCCTAAGTCACTAATCCAATTAGAATGTGGGCTACGTCAAAATATAGGTAGTAAAATAAAACACAATAGAATTTATATTTAAACTACATGCCAAAAAAAAATGCAACATCTCCAAGGAGATCAAGTCACAAAGCTGAAATCTAACTGCATGTAAAAAGTCGCTGATAATCATCTGTCTGGCTTGCTCGCCTTCCAGATTACACCGAATCGAGCATGTGTCATCTCATTAGACAGAGCATAATGATGTGGGGACGTGGCAGACATTTTATTGATAATTTTTTGCTAATCGTTGGTTTTTTCTTTTTCAATTCTTATGATTTACTACTGAAAACTAGTACTTATGATTCACTACTTGAAACTTGGCAAAATTTGAGCTTTGTGATTCAATTCCTTTGCAAGATTTTGCAATTTTTTAGCACGTAGTTTACTTCTTCTTTTCCAATCATTATGCCCATCATAGACGTACCACGGTAGGACCAAATCCCAAAAAGTTGGCCGAAAGTCGAAAGTCAAAAGTTTGATTTCGATTTTTTCGATTTCAAAGTGATTGTTTAGATAATTAAGTAGTCCAAAAATCAAACTCCAACATGAAGAGGAAATAGTCCCTTGTCCTCACTATTCCATACCAAACCCAAAGTGACCATCGCCCTATCAAAACGTATAAGCCAGAAAAGTACATAAGGTTAATCCTCTCATGTCCGACAGACCAAGGCGAATACCGCCTCAAAAAAAAAACACACCAACGTCCGTCACCTAAGCACTCTGCCTCCACCCAAATGAGCTTGAACATCCCTGAATCGCATCTTCTCTCTTAAGAAGATGCCGACCAGTCCTAATGACACAGCAAAAATTGTTACTACGTTAAACTACGTGCCAAAAAAAAAATGCAACATCTCCAAGGAGATCAGTCACAAAGCTGAAATCTGGCTTCATGTAAAAATTCGCTGATAATCATCTGGCTGGCTTGCTCGCCTTCCAGATTTACACCCGATCGAGCATGTGTCGGATATGATGGGTATCAGGCGTCTACCACAAGCAGGAACTTTGTCGGTATCTACAGCAAGCCTGGGATGAGATTCCACAAGATGCCATTGATCATCTCATTGGACAGAGCATAAATGATCGTGGGGACGTGGCAGACATTTTATTGATAATTTTTTGCTAATCGTTGGTTTTTTTCTTTTTCAATTCTTATGATTTACTACTGAAAACTAGTACTTATGATTCACTACTTGAAACTTGGCAAAATTTGAGCTTTGTGACTCAATCCTTCAAGATTTTTGCAATTTTTTGTAAGTTTACTTCTTCTTTTCCAATCATTATGCCCATCATAGACGTAGCACGGTAGGATCAAATCCCAAAAAGCTGGCTGAAAGTCAAAGGATCGATCTCGAGGTTTCAAAGTGATTGTTTAGATAATTAAGTAGTCCAAAGGTCAAACTCCAACATGAAGAGAAAATAGTCCCTTGTCCTCGCTATTGCATACCAATCCCAAAGTGACCATCACCCAATCAAGACATATTGCCTCCGATACTGTATTCACCATGTTTTGCTCAAGTGGTCGCCAAAGCCAGAAAAGTACATAAGGTAATCCTCTCATGTCCGACAGATCAAGGCGAATACCGTCCCAGAAAAATAAAAAAACCAGCGTCTATCACCAAGCACTCTTTCCACCCAAATGAGGTTGAACATTCCTAAATCATATCTTTCCCTCCATAAACGATGACAAGCACTCACAATGTTATAGCAAAAATTATTATTTCCCAACCATCAGGTATAAAAAAAAACTTGAAATATGATTTTCACACTTTTTGTGTTTTATTTTTCCACAAAATAAAAGTTGTTGAATAAAACAATGAAATACTTATTCACAAATTCTTATACGCACTACAGACGTCACACAGCAGGACCAAATCTCAAAAAGCTGACTAAAGTTTAGAGTTAAAGGTTATATTTCATGTTGTGCGTTCTCAAAAGGAGTAAATGCCATTTTTTGACATATTAAGGTTTTAAATTAGAATCATCGAATGTATTCCTCGTTGCATATCTTCAGAAAGAAGACCTGTACTAATCGAAATTTAAAATGGCTGAAAGATAGTAGAGTTCTAGTATATTTAGATATACCATTTTAAATGAGTTGTCTTAATTATCTCTAACTTCTTTTGACACTTTCATTCTTGTGACATTATTTCGATGATAAAAGTTACCATTTAAATCAATATCTATTAATCAATGCATTCAAAATAATTAAGTTTAAATCGATTTTTTTCCAGATATAAGATTAAAAATATTGCAAATCTTCGTGGTTTTAACAGGCTCTATCTTGCTATAATGGTCGTCTTGCTAACAATAAGAAATGATTGATAAATTGTGATTTGGAAGTACTATTATTTCCAGAACACTATTAAGTATAGAAAATACAAGAACGCATTCTGAGCTTCTTGTTATTAAAAACAGCAAATAACAGATGTCAAAAGCGAAATTTCATGTAGTAACAATTAAACCATTTGCATTCTGCGAGAATCAAAGATCGCAAACCATTTTTCAAGTACACAGCACACGTTCCTTACTAATCAGTGAACCCCATTAATCTCCTAGTGAATCCACATTCAATACATTTATGGACAAGTTCTCGGCCATATAGCGACTCTGCCATATTGTTTTTTGAAACTTTGATCTTTGATTCGTAATCACCGACCCCAAAGAAATCCAGAATACTAAATTTCACTGAAATTTGAAAACGTTTTCGACTGTTGGCCAGCTTTTTGGCTGTACGTCAGGTGAGTTTGGTTACGACTTAGATTTATAAACCCATTCCTCCAATGCTTTTCTATTCCTGTCCAGTTCCTTCCCCTCTTCTGTTATTATAATGTCTAGATATTCATAAAAGTTATAATTATTTTCAACTACATACCTATTTCTGATGATCAAGAGGCGGGAGTAACGATTTGGATAGTTTTACATGTGTTTTGGCGGCTCTATTTAATGATTAGGAGAAAAATCTCTAAAATATGTACAACTATATCTATGTATTCTGTCATCAAAATGTTCATTTTAATACAGTAGTAATTTGTATGATTATTCTACCCTTATATCTGTGTGTTTGCTAACGTTTGCTTAAATTTCAATAACAAGGGAGTAGCATTGTTGTACTCGATGTGATTGTGATAACTCTATGTTAAAGGATCTAGAAAGCGGGATAATCGTAGACAATGCAAAATGTATACGACTTACGCAGCCATCATAATATATAGATATATATATATATATATGTGCTTCGGCCAGTAATCAGTTGCAATGGTTATGACACCGACGTCTTTTGAACGCTGCCCGCATCGCCTGGAGCAATACAACGGATGACAGGAACTGACACCATCAAGGAAGACCGCGTTTATACAAATCCTCAAGAGACAATGGTGAGACATATATCGTTTATGGGCTTTCCTAGTCGGACCTTTCATTTCTTTCTTCTTGCTACCCAACAGCCTTTGCTGAGGCATCAGTTTGTAATCACGCGACGTAGCGTGGAAGTTTTTATATACGCAGGACTGCGAATAATTAGGTGTTGTTTCCTTTTGTTTATTTTCGAAGGAATCCAATCAATATTTTGATTGAACAAGTTATTAGGGAGTAAGAATACTACTATCTTTATTATATTTATGGATATACCTATACCATATATTTCTTTTATTATTAATAACCATAGGACGGATCGACGACAGGCTATTAAGTCCGCAACTTTGTTTTTTTTTCAGATTTTAAGAATGAAAGTTATTTAAAAAATATATAATATACAATATTATCATTGAATTCGCCTCTAGCAAGTCATAATTTTATTAATTCAAAAATACATCTGTCATGTGTACTGTATTGGTTTATTCACACCCAAAAATATTTACAATAGTATTTATTATCGAACGATACTTTAGAAATGATTTAAAATCAAAAAATGGGGAATGATTGTGCTCTTTGCAGCACAGTGGTTTAAAATTTGACATACGACCATCAAAACGGACAATTTGAACTTTTTCCAATCGTAAAAAAATTATAATATGATAAACTTATCACATTAAGTCAAGTTTTAAGATGGTAATGGCACCTGATACATCACGCAAATTAAAGATACAAACTTGCAAACACCTTTTAAATAATGGGATTTTAATGTTATCAATTTTTCGGATTTCTGCCTTTGTCCAAAGAAATGCTTTAAAAATACAACTGTTCAACGACGTTTTAACCCAGTGAACCAAATTCGAATTTCCCGCAATTATTTTTGGTAACTTCAACTTAAAGGTATTCAAATAACTATTAATGTAAGACAAAATCGTAGGTAATTTCATGCTTTAATGTTACAGTTACTAAAAATAATTGCGGGAAATTTGAATTTGGTTCACTGGGAATGAAATTTCTATCTTAATAGTATCATTTAGTGCGATTTAAGGTATTAGAAATTGATTTTTTGTGTACTCAGGGCCCTGTCTGCGATTATAAGCATTTTTTTTCTTATGAATTCAGTATATAGTCCCACGATTATTAATGAGACACAACTTAGGATGGAATCTGCACAGGATTTTATTGTTCCTTAATGAGTTTGTAATGTAATGACAATTTATTTACCTGCTCCTGAAGGTGTTACAGCCTATAAAAGATTGCGAATCATGGTAAAATAAAATCATTTCACAGAGCTTTGTTTCGTGAAATGTTAGTGTCTTTTTATGAGACTCTGTATATTGGCGCTTGCAGTTGTAAACTTTGTTATTTTCTTGTCAATGTGGAGTAAGAGTTCTTGCACGAAATGAAACTTGTACGGACATTTTTGTAGCTCTTTTTAAAGGATTTTATGGCATGTTGTGTGTGAATACGTCCCTACTTACTACTACTTATAAGGATTGGGTAAAACATTTCTTTTCTGAAGTTTGAGTGCTAGTGATGGATAGACTATATATCTATGGACAAACTATACAGTGAGGACGCGTGGGTTGGAACAAATTCATTTAAAATTCAGGGGTTTTTTTTTTTGAAAAACGCTAGGGTACGTCGATTTTTGTTTTTAGTAGGAGTTTTTTTTATGGTAAATTTATATATACAGTATGGCCCAAAAAACAAGCTACGACCACCAAGTACAATTTTTCAAATGGAAACACTTATTTTTTACATCCTTTTTGAATTCTGCATCGAATTCTAAGTATGTTTCGTGTACCATTTCCTATACCTAAACTCAACAGTTATCAAGATATTATTAATTAAGACCATATTTCTGGATATTTTTTCTATGTATCAAGCAAAACATTCCATCTTCTATTTATTTTAGTTTTTTTAATTCTGGTATTTTCGATAATTGACTTGTCACTTGTCAACGTATAGTGACACTTCAAGTAAGTAATTGTCAAGTGTAGTTATAAGATTTGAAAGAATGGCGCGTTTAACTGAGAAGAAACGAATAGAAATTTTGATGATGATAGGATATGGCAACAGAACTCGAACACAAGCTCAAGTTGGCGAATTATTTAATAATAAATACCCGGAGAGGCCTATTACACGATCGGTAGTTAGTTAGATAGAAAAAAGTTTAGATACCTGGGTCACGTAAGAGACAATTATAAAATCAACCATCTTCCAGCTCCACAGGACACACAATTGAATATTTTGCTCGATTTAAAAGAAAATCCATAAAAAGCAGCTGGACAAGTAGCTGTAAACCTGTTTTTTTTTTAAATAAATTTACAAAAAAAACAAACCCCTGAATTTTAAATGATTTTGTTAAAGTCACGCGTCCTCCCAAATTTTGAAAGAAATCAGTCCTCGGTGATTGAATTTAGGTATAAGACTTAATACAAGAAATATATTTGGAATTCAAAAAAGAATAAAAAACAGGTATTTTCATTTAAAAAATTAGTTAGTAGTCATAACTTATTTTTGGCCTACACTGCATACTTTTACTTGTGTTTTGTTAGTCTTTCTTTATGTTTATTATATTCTAATTATTTTGTTTGTTTATATACTGAATTCTTTGGTGACATTTTAAATCTTTATTTATTTTTATATGTATGTGTAGTATATTTATCTTGACATTGTATAATGTACGAGATAAAAAATTTCGACAATGTATGTAATAGTTAAATTGCACAAAATAAACTTAAACAAACAAACAAACAAACATATATGAATGTACCATGAAAAAAAAATCTCAGCCAGAAGTTAAAATCAACGTATCCGAGCGTTTTTCCAAAAAACAAACCGCTGACTTTTAAATCAATTTGTTCCAAACCACGCGTCCTCATAAGTTTTGAGAAATTAATTGCAAATTTCTCGAGAACTGTTCAGTTTAGGTATTCATTTAGGGTAACATTCTTAGAATTCGATGTAGAATTCAAAAGTGAAATAAAAAATAGGTGTTTTCGAGAAAATTTAGTTCGTCGTTGTAACTTTTTTTTTGGCCACACTGTATGCATGAATTTACCATAAAAAAATCTGCAGCCAAAAATAAAAATTGACTTGTCCGAGCGTTTTTCTAAAAAACAAATCTCTCAAATTTTAAATGAATTTGTTCCAATCCAGGCGTCCTCACTGTATATCTATGGACGAACTATATATCAACTTTTTGGTATTAATAAAACGCAACTTACAGCAGTTTTCATAAAGTCTGAGTAAAAAAATCACACCTACCAACTCTTTCAAAAAGATCAATAACCCAACACATAACATATTTTCCCTATCCTGACTGGAAGAATAAAAATATTTAGATTTACTTTGCCTATTACCTACCTATATACTATGCCCTTTTTAGGACCGAGACGAAGTTTCTAAATCGTTTAATTCCAAGTGGTGGGTTTGATTCGGGGTTTAAAGGAAAAGATAAAGAAACGAGGAAGACTTAACAGTAGAAAACTTGTTTCGGGCGATAATGAGTCTTCCACGTAGGAACTCGGAAAAGTTCGAAATGGGCACACGTAAGCGAAAAATTAGCGTGTACATAACTGCCTTTCTCGACTTACCGTTTAAATGAGAATGATTGCGGGAAAATTATACACAGGGGTGCCGTTGCATAACAGCAAGACGCGTGAATGCGACTTGTGCGCTCCGGGGAGGTCCCGATTAAAGAAGTTCGCTGCGCGTTCAGGCAGCACGTCTCGTTCGAGCCCTCGTTCCCTGTCACCTGACGAGGGGGGCAGCCCCGCCCGAGCCCCGGTAGTGGCGGTGGATTCGAACGCGCTAAAGGGAACGCGTTTACGTCAATTAAACATAAATAGGCCGGTTATTTCGGTGAATATGTGAGACACGGCTTAGCAGTGGCGTAACAGACGAGGCGGTCGTAAAATTTGTGACGCTACATTGAGGAAAATTTCGTTAAAAGCGGGGATTTATAAGGAAAACTCCTGCGCTACGTTCGGGGAAGATGCTAGAGCGTACGCCTTAAGGAGCTGCGGGCGGTTTGAAAATCAAAATGTGCATCTTGTTTTATTAACTTTTACTTCATTGAATGTTTGAAATCCTGCAATTTTTTTGCATAATGGAACAGATGATGTGATTGTTGGCAAAAATGTGGAAATATTTATTTAAATATGAAAAGACTTATATGTTAGCATTGATAAATTGATAGCATATTCTTAGAAGAATGCTCATACCACGTACAGTTAACGAATTAAGTATGTGGACAGTTTTTTAATTCGGAGGAGTAAACTAGAAAAACCTAATTGCACCAGAAAGATTTTTTTTCTGTTAGCATTTCGGAGGGAAATTTAAAAATATTGTGAACATTAATCAAGTTTCAACTCTTTAACTCACAATTATATTAATGGTAAAAAAATTAATCGTATACAACAGTTACATAGATATTTTCTTAACCCATCCGTAGCCACACTACAATTTACGCACACATGGATTTGTGGTGTCCGGCTATTTTTTACCATACTTAGACTTGTTTAAAAAAATCTGAATAAATCAGGGGAGTAGTTCGAGATCTATAAAAAAAGATTGCATTATGGAATATTCTATATACCGTATACTATATGTAGGCCAAGTTCAATCAAACCGTTTCTAACTTCTATGTAGATTTGCAACAATTTAATTGAAGACTATCTTTTATTTTTGTGCAGGACGTAAATGGATGCTGCCGGACATATTCAGCAATGTTATTGTTTTCTACTTCTGTGGTTACTATTGGATGGATTGGATATTTGGTGGATGGACTGTGACAAGAGGCCTGTCACGAAGTTCTTGTGGTTTACGTATCCACCTACCCACTTCAGTAACCTAAATAGAAACAAATTAGTTATTATAAATAGATTTATTCTTATCGCTTAAAATACTTACTAATAAACTGACTTCTTCTGAAATTCTTTGTCTTGACATACTGGCGGTAGCCATTCTTATTATTTTACCCAATCGTCTTGGCATATTTACAAAATTAATTAACTAAACTCAATAAATGAACAACACACGAAAACTATATTTTCAACAAAATCGCTTGAAATTTAAAATTCAAAAAAATAATTACAAGGCAACAAATGTTATAAATAGAGACCGGATTATATGCAAAGTGCATATATTTTATTTTTTGCATATCTTTAATTCTAGTCTATATGTAGACGTATACACTAATTGAAGTTAATTACGCTAATTAGTATTGTATATATTCATATTTAGGTATTTCTATGATATTATTATAACAAAAAGATTGCATATTTAAGCTTTTTCTTATCCTTTCTATTAGAACAAATTCTTAGTAATTCCTAATGTAGATCGACAACCGACAATTCTCAGAACGATAAATCTTTTATATTGGTTTCTCTAATACTTTTTTCTAAGAACTGCTCGTGTTTGATTTCGCCTAGCAGAAGGCATGTGGTAAATACGTTTTATTATTATTAATTCCCAAATAAACTATTCATTCATTGAATATCTTTGAACGAAACAGCATGTAATTGTGTTACGTTTTAAAATATTGTGCGTACATACAATGGGTATAGCAAACAAAATTTCTTTATGGATTAAGCCATATCCTGAACGGGTAAAGGATGGCGACAAAATATTTTGTCGAGCCTGCAGTAAACTGGTAAGTTTAATTTTACTAAAAGCTTTACAATTATTTTTAAATTCTTTAACTTTTGATATAAAATGACAATCGTTGTTGTAGGTGTCATCTGAGACAAAATACCTCATTGATCAACACGCTAAAACTCCATCACATATTGGAAAATGTGAAAAACTAAAGCGATCCGCATGTGTGTAACGCATTAATTTCGTCTGACATACCATTAGCAAGATTAAACAATTTGCAATCATTTCTGCAAAAATATTGCAAACATAATATACCTGACGAAAGTGCCTTACGAAAAAATTATGTCACATCTTGTTACCAGCAAACAAACCAGCAATTATCCCCTACCAAGTGTTGAATTTCTGCTATTGTTACCAGCAAACAATAGCAGAAATTCAACAATTGGTAGGGGATAATTTTATTTATATCGTGGTAGATGAAAGTATTGCCCATTTTTTAAAAGGAATTCTTCATGAAGATATTGTAGGTAAATCGTATTTAATTTATTGTAAAGAACTTCAAACAACAAATAATATAACAATTGCCCAATTCGTTCAAGAAGGTTTATAACATTTCTTTTTACCTGTAAGTATACCTTGTGAAAAAATTTTACTAATGTTGTCCGACGCTGCACCATACATGATAAAGGCCGCGCAAAATTTAAAAAAAAAATTATAGTAACATTATTCATACCACTTGTTTAGCTCATAGGTTCAATCGTGTAGCCGAAGACATTAGGAATCAATTCCCTTTGATTAATGATTTAATTAGCAATGTCAAAAAAGTATTTTTAAAAGCGCCTTTACGAATCCAATTTTATAAGGAGCGACTTCCCGGTGTTAAGTTGCCTCCTGAACCGATTATTACGAGATGGGGTACATGGTTAGAGGCTGCAATTTTTTCGCCGGTAATTTTAAAGGAATAAAAAATGTAATTCTTGAAATCACTGCTGACTGCATTGCTCTAGAAAACTGTAAAAAGATAGTAACATCAACAGAATTGCACCAAATCCTTTTGTATATTAAGTCAAAATTATAGCTTTGTTTTCAAGTTCCATTCGTAAAACTAGAAACGCAAGGGATGTCGCTCTCGGAATCAGTCGAAATAGTAGACGAATTTGATATGCTATGTAAGAAGTTAAGGGTAACAATAGTAATTCTATATACGATAAATTTAAAAAAAGTTATAAATAAAAATGCGGGGTCTTTGAAATTGAAGAAAGTTAAGAAAATTTTGGAAGGTGAAATAGTAAACGATTTCGACTTTAATTTTAGTTTAGAATATATTGCAGTAAGTTAAAAAATGCACCAATTACAACTGTGGATGTTGAGAGAAGATTTTCTATTTCGAAACATATGTATTCTGATAGAAGACAAAACTTTCTTATACACAATTTTGAAAAACATTTAATTATAAATTGTTTTAGAAATATGTTGTGATGATTTCTGCTCTTATTTGTATGTAAAAATTTTGCATATTGTCGCAATTTTTTTGCATATATGCCCCAGGTTTATGCATATTTTCTCAAAAATCGATGCATATACCCTAATAGCCAAATTTAAATTTCCCGCTACTATTTTTAGTGACTTCAACGTAAGCTCATTAAAATAACTATTAATGTAGTACAGAATGGTAGGTAATTTTATGTTTCAAAGTTGAAGTTACTAAGAATAATAGAGGGCAATTTAAATTTGACTATGTGAGTATGTGCGCATATATTACAGTTTTTTTTTGCATATAATGCGGTCTCTAGTTACAAATATATAAAGTGCAATCTTAAAACAGGGAACATTTATATTTCTCTATTAAAAAGCAAAAATATTTATTTCGCTATATTCCTTTGATGTAAAGTATTTGCCTTCAATGATCGGCATGTCTGTGTTTATTTCAATGTTACTTCTAAGGTTTTATTTTTCGATGCCGAAACTTCAAATAGTCACTTTTAAATGCCTGTGCTCTGTGAATATTAGTATCTGTCACCGTGCCGGAATAATCTTCTTATTTGCACTTTATAACTTGTGCACTCCAAAATAATCGATCATACATCGATTTTGACCAGGCCTGTATACGTTTTTTTTTTGGGCGATATAATTTGCCGTTGATAGTGGAAGTTTGAATAACATTCAACATAGCTAATTCCGTCCACGGAGACGTGTTTCTCAGGTTCCGTTTTCAGTAGGTATTCTCGCGAATTTACGCGTCAAATTCACAAAGGGGCGGCGTAAAAGTTAAAGACGCAGGGATGACAGTAATGACCCTTTACCCATCAAGGAGATTTAAGGGCGTGTGTACGCCGAAACGAGGTTGAGATGAGGTAGCGGCAGAGGGTGAGGAAAAAAATGGTAAACGACGTATTTAATACGACACCTCCAATATGTATGGGCCGCTTTGAGAGAGAGTAAAGTTAATGCCCCCTCTCACAGTCGAAGGCCGCCTTATGCAAAGCTCCGGCAGTTTCCCTTTTTCCTCCGCAGAAAGAAAAAAAAAATAAAATAACTAGCGCATTGTGCTGCCAAACTTTGAAATAGATGGGGCAGCATTTTGAGGTAGTTATAAAATATATATTACGGGGCTATATATAAAACAAATGGTCTCTCGGCTGGATAAAAGAATTGAAGATATGAGGAGGATATGCAACGGCCACTAACGCCGCTACTAGGGACTGGGGGAAGATATACGACCAGACAGGTACGGGTAGCAACCGTTTCCTACGCGCTACAGCGACGGACATTCATTATGCAATAAAATTTATTTTAACTATATAAAAAGGAGGGGAGAGCGCGGTGCGATGCCAAAAAGGCCACCGCCACACACACGTGGAGGATCTCCTTATCCCCGCAGGACGCACCGGCGATAAGCAATAATCTCACCTCATTTAAATCTCATATGCATGTTAAGCGGGTAGAGCAGCTTAATTATGGATACGACATTCATGAAAAGTTAATACAAGCGAACTGGCGGGGCAATTGTCAGACTGGTTGACTTAGCACAGCTTTCTTGCTCGCCGGGGAGGATCACGACGCAGATTCGTCCCGTGGGAATGGAGTTCACCTCAGACGGCAGGGAGCCGGGGCGGGATTCCCGCTTGGGATTGTTTGGGAACGTGATACAAGCCGGCACTTCCTTGACACTTTATTTTCGGCGATGGATAAATATCAAGTTAGACGACAATATCCGGAAATTCTTTTGGGGGGTTAAATAAATTCATGATGAAAAACATAAGTTCTGGGAATATTTAACAAAATTAACAGAAGAAGCGAAAGGAACGTTATACATTATGGGGGATTTTAATGGTAGAGTGGGGAAAAAGACAACGAATATAAAACAATAATAGGAAATCATTGAGAAGATTTCCGAAATAACAATGGATTAAGACTATTGGAATTCTGCCAATTACAAAACATGATAATTACAAACTTATTCGACGAGCATAAGCAAATACACAAATACAGTAGAGTGCAACTAAGTAGAGCAGAAAAATCAATAATAGACTATGTATTAGTGCATAAGGAAGAAAGAAAAAATATATTAGATGTAAAAGTCAAAAGGGGAGCTGAAATATATAGTGATCACTATTTACTTATGGCCAGAATAAAAAGTAGTAACCTAGAAACTAATAATAGACCAAAACCCCGAAAAGAAAGACACGATACAATAAAAGTATATGCACTTAGAAACAGATATGTAGCTGCTAAATATCAACAAAGAACAAAACAAAAAATACAAAACAAACTGGAAGATATAAAACAGGCTGATATTTAACAGGGGTGAAAATTTTAAAAATATAATAATCGATACAGCAAGAGAGAATGTGGAATATACAAAACAGATAACCAAAGAAAAACAGCATGGTGGACCAATGAAATTAAAGAAGAATCAAAAAGAAGAAAAAAGAATGGAAAAAATATCTCACAAACAATACCCCAGAACAACATGAAATACATAAGAACCAAAGAAACAAAGTTAAAATTTTAGTGATAGAAGCGAAAAAAGGTCATGGACAGAATTCGGAAAATAATGGAAAAGGATAGTTCAGAAAATCAGAACTATTTATAAAGTTTTAAAATCTTTTAGAACAGAAAAACCGTACAAGAGATATATATATAAAGAACAAAAGACAAGAGATATTAACAGACGAATTAGATGTTATGCATAGATAGAAAGAATATTTTCAAGAATTATTAGAACATAAAATACAAACTACTGAAGACAACGAGACCAAAGGAGTACCCGAGAAGCAAGATCAAGAGGGCGAACCAAAAATTGAAAAACTAAACATGGAGGAGTTGATGCACGTAATAAAAAGAATGAAAAATGGCACCCGGAAATGACAAAATCACGGCAGAAATGATAAAGAACTTAGGAGAACAGGTATGACAGCACTGTTGGAAATACTAAATAAGGCGTGTGTGAAGAAAAATACCAGAGGAATGGGGAGCACACTGATAACTCCCATATATAAAAAGGGAGATAAGAAAAATGTAACAACTACAGAGCATAACTTTACTGAACACAATTGTAAAGATATACGAACAACTGATCAATAATAGACTAACGCCAATAATTGAACCTCAACTATCAGAAGCACAAAATGGATTTAGAGCTGGAAGGAGTACCCAAGATCACATTTTTACACTGTAACAACTAATAGAAAAACAACATCAACGAAACAAAAACCTCTACTTAGCTTTCATTGATCTAGAGAAAGCATTTGATACAGTTGCGAGAACAAAAGTATGGTCAGGAATAATAGAAAAAGGTGTTCACAACAAACTAATAAGAATTATAAAAAACTTATACGACACTAATAAATTATGTGATCAAAAACAACATGAAATCGGAAGGGTTCAAGACTGACATGGGACTAAGACAAGGAGGTGGACTAAGTCCAACGTTATTCAATATACATATGGATACCATCATAAAATCATGCGAACAAAAAGTCAATAAAGTGTTTGTGGGGCATAAGAATTTACAGAGAATTGAAATAGCTAACGGAATCTTTGCAGACGATGTAATAATAATGGCCGATAGTGAAAGACAACTACAAGAAAATTTGAATATATGGAAAAAAAAACATATGGAAGAGGAGGGTATGACAATAAACACAGAAAAAACTAAAATTTTGGTGATCGGAAACCATAACGTTGAAACTATAATTGAAATAAATAATACTAAAATAGAGCAAGCTAAGGAATTTAAATATCTAGGAGTAACATTGGAAGAAACAGGAAAACAAGAAGCAGAAATAAATGAACGAATTGACAAAACAATCAAGTTATACTACGCAATGAACCAAAAATTTATTAATAAAAAAGAAATTTCTAAGCAAACAAAAAGATTTTTAACACAATATATCGGTCAGTTTTAACTTATGGATGTGAGTCTTGGGTCCTTACAAACAAACAAAAAAGTAAAATACAAGCTGCCGAAATGAAATATTTGAGACGAGTGGTAGGCGTAACCCGGAAAGATAGAATTAAAAACATACAAATACGGGCAGAATTAGGGATACAACCAGTATTGGAATTCATTGAAGAAAGACAACTGAGTTGGTGGGGACATATACAACGAATGGGGAAAAACATGGCAAAAAGCAACAATCTTAGCAAAAGATAGGAAGAAATGGAAGCAATTTGTGTTCGAAAAATAAATGTAGACTCGACACCTTTAATGGTATAAGGGTAAAATGATAGGGTAGTTAATTTAACGAGCCGTTTCGTTATTTCAAATAAACTAAGATTAAACCCGATGTTGCAGCAACAAAAATAGTTTATTCCAAAAAACTTAATCATCTCAACCAAATTATTTTGTAAAGAACTGTATTTCTAACTAACAATACGTTGCTTTAACGAAATATCTTCAATGCTCTCTACGTAGGGGAGAGTGGGACAATATGGGGCCACGAGGCATGATGGGGACATCGTCTTATCTACAAAACGGCAGTAAGCATCTGTCAAATAATAGCAGTCCTAATATTGACAAGTGCTATTTTGTGTTTGTTGTAATTGTAGGAAACTTTACTAGTCGTAATAACAAAGTTATTGCTGTTTGTGCGTGAACTTTGCAATTTCCAGAATTTCGTTACTATTTTGATGGTGAGTTCAGCGGCCAGTATCGGAAGCATAAGTAAATTATTTACAACTACACTTTTTTGTGCTTATTAGTTGACATGTATTGCATGTATTTTCTATAGTGCGTTATTTGTTTATTTCAAATATTTAATATGTTTTATAAAATAACCAGAAATGTCCCAAAGAGGCAAGGTGGGGCTATTGGTATGGGGCAACATGGGGACATCAGTATCTCACTCTTCAGTCTGATCCGTTATGCCTGGATATGCCATTATGCTTTCTCGAAGACATAATGCCTATTTCTAATGTTAGGAATAAAGTATAGGTTCAATCAAAGCGTAACAAGGGAAAGATAACAATCCTTACAAGCACTACGTATAAAAATCTGCTACAAGAAAATAGAAGTCTGGAGAATCCCTATGGCAATTAAAAATGCTGAGGGAGAATTAAAGGAAAAAAAATGACATAGAAGAAAACAGAAGAGATCAAGAAGCCGAATTTTGTAAGGGAAGCAAAGAGATAGATTTTTTGAAAACGTCAAGGAAATAATCAAGTTCTTCTGTCGAGGAAGATGACGCTCAATGTTAGTATTGTAAGGGGAAGTATTGATACAATGCCATGGATGGCGAGGTTGGGTACATGGAGGCTGTGCGAATAACGTGGATGAGTTCGTCTTCTATTGTCTCAATTGTGAAGATTAAGTTTAATACTCTTATCGTTATTGTACTTTTTTTATTTTAAATAGTTCCGCTTTAAAGAGTTTAAGCTTTGTTCCTGCATTTTTTTAAGAATATTTTAAGAATCTATTTTTTTTTACCTATTACCTAGATTTATGGTACGACCCATTCTTAACTCACATGGAATCCCATCTTGCCCCCATGGTGGGGCAAGATGGTGTATTTACACATTTCTTTTAAAAATTTTCTCACAACATCAAGAGTACGCATCGAAAAATTGTGAATCCATCAGCAGATAAATGTTTAAAGATTACAACAAGCGTACTTAGAACCTTGTATATTAATTTGCAATCCCGATGCAGTGTTCTAAAGCTTAATGTTCCCATCTTGCCCCACCTTCCCCTAATTGCTGAGAACAACTTCACTGAATCGCTGTAACACCATTTTTGGTTAAATCAACAAAGTGCTTTTTTCCGAAGTGTCAATCGTGAACATCTTGCTCATTTTGTTATAATATACGTAAAGTACTTGTGTGTTTTACAAAAATCGTCGCATAGGTGGCGCTTCTCTTTTTCCATTCCAGCAACAGAACATATTTGGTATAAATAGCAGAATAAATATCATTATATCATACTGTGTGGTATATTTACCAGATAAATACCTAATAGGTACCGTGATCATTGAAAGCATCCTACAGTGGCGCAGAGGTGATCAATTCCAAATACACACGGTAAACGCTTGGCGTTTAAAATATCGACCACATCTTCATATTATGCACTCAAAGAAGTAATTTGTTAAGTCAAAAATAAAGATTATAGTTCATTCACTTATATATCTTGTGAAGATTGTGATCATGTATATACTGGACAGACTAAAAGATCAATTAAAACGCGTTGCAAGGAGCATTTGGCTCATCTTTAATTTAGAAGGTTTGACAGATCTAGTGTAGCCCTACATATGCTTGAAGGAAACCATAAAGTTGACAATGTAGTAAAGTTAGTTAAGAATATAAACAACTATGTACAATTAAATTGTTATGAAGGTATGGAAATATATAAAAACAAACATATTTTAATGAATTCAGATTTAGGACCCTTAAATTCTTCTCTTTATTAAGTAGAAGTTAAACAGCAAAAACCCTGGATCACCGATGCCATAAAACAGTCTAGTGTTGCTTTAAAGGACTTATATATATATTGCAGAAACATTATCCTGTTTTAAAAGGGTATTATGATTTACGTAAGTCTGAGCATATAGACCTTTTGAACAAAACAAAAATAAATTATAATGACAACTTGATAATAAACTCGCAAAATAAAACTAAAACTATGTGGCACATGATCAAAATCTTGTCAGGCAGAAAAGCACTTCAGGAAAATATTGAGATTATCGACAATGGCGCGCAGGTTAATAGTCAACAGGAATTAACAAATAAATTCAACGAGTTTTTTTTGCAACAGTCGGAAAATATTATTTCATCCATAACGCCTACTTCAATTAACAATCGTATTAATGCGAATAATAATACTATGTATCTCTTTCCAGTAAGAGTACCTGAAATGACAAGTATTATTTTAAATCTTAAAAATAAAAGCTCGGCAGGACCTGATGATTTATGTGGTAATGTGGTTAGGGAGTTCGGATTCCTTTTTGCGGAGCCATTAACATATCTTGTAAATTTATCTTTCTCGAAAAGCATCTTTCCTGAAAAATTGAAGTTGTCGGCTGTTATTCCGATACATAAGAAAGGCAGCAAGCTGGATATTGCTAATTATCGGCCGATATCTTTGACATCTATATTGCAAATATTTTGAATACTGCATGCTGAGTCGTATGAACTCCTTTTTAGAGAAATACCAAATATTGCATCAGTGTCAACATGGATTTCTACAATAACGGCGCTTCTGTCTTTCTATAACTATATTTTAGAACAGATAGATAATAAAAGAAGCCCACTAGCTGTATATTGTGATCTCAGCAAAGCTTTTGATACTGTGCAACACGACATCCTACTAAATAAATTGTCATTCTATGGAATACGCGGAAATACCGCCTTTTGGATTGCGTCGTATCTTGATGGTCGAGTTCAATACGTACAGTTGAGACATACTTCAACGGCTGGTACTCGTGTGTATAAATCTGGGCTTTTACCTGTCACTTATGGTGTCCCACAAGGTTCCGTTCTTGGCCCTCTTTTGTTTAATCTGTATACAAATGATTTAGTAGAATTTATATCCACGGCTTGTGTTTTAATGTATGCAGATGATACCACTATAGTAACGTCTGGTGTTGATCTTATGGATACCGAAAGACTTACTAACACAGCCATGAAAGATATGTACACCTGGTGCTCTGCCAACAAGCTGCTTATTAATGAAAGCAAAACTAATTTCATGGTATTTCATACGAGACAAAGGCATGGTACTACAGCTACAATAGAAATTAATGGTAGGTTGTTTAGATGTTTCATCGAATGAAGTCCTTGGAGTGCACCTACAAGAAAGTTGATCTGGGAAGAGCATTGCAAAGATCTTGCAAAAACTTTTAACAGCAAAGCATTTTTATTTGGATCTCTTAGAAACAGTGTGTCCACTAGTGTCCTACTTGCTGTCTACTTTGCCGAAATTCAATCTAGACTGATGTATGGTATTCTTTTTGGGGCAATTCACCGTGGTGTCAGCGAGTTTTCTTGGCTCAAAAGCGTTTAATTAGAGTCATTTATTGTATTTCACCTACTACTTTTTGTAAACCATATTTTCAATATCCAACATATTGCCGTGCCAGCATGTATATTTTTAGAAGCGTTGTGCTATGTTCACAAGAATAAAATCAATATCGAACTAATGATACTTATCATTCATATAATACCCGGCAAAAGCGTTATTTTCATAATTCTAAATTTAATTTGAGCATTGTGGGAAAGGTTTAGAGCATGTGGCCATAGATTATATAATATGTTGCCTCATAACCTAAAGACTAATGAAACTCTTAATATTTTTAGAGCAAATGTCCAAAAACATCTTTTAAATAAGTGTTGCTATTCAATAGATGAATGTTAGTTTAATTATTTATGATTTTAAGAATTTTTTATATATTTTTTTCTCTTATTTAGGATGAACCTTCAAAATTTATTATTACTTTGTAGAACAAAAGTGCTTAATTTATTTTTTGTTATTAATTAGGATCTGTTTTTATTTTTTGTTATTACAAATTAAGAATTACTTTTGTTAATGGTCTTAAGATAATTGATTTTGATTTATTTTCTTATTATAGTTTTATTTTTTCAATTCTTTGTAAATAATTTTTTTATTTTTTTCTTCTTTGACTTATCTGATTACTATTATAGATTAATAAACATTACTTACTTACTTACTTACTTAGTAGTAGTAGATTAGATGGAGTTAGGATTAGTGATTACACACAAAAAAAAATCTATTATCAATCTGAATATTTTTATTTATTCAGAAATCGACACTGAATATATATTTAAATGAACTATATCTTGTTGGTTAGAACATAAAAGTAAATTCTTTGAAAACACAATATACTCTTAGAACAAATAGTATAAATATTTGCTTTGAAGTATACTTCCTCCAAATGAACATTGTTATTGTTGTAAGGAATAAATCTATGCAATCATAGTGAGAAAGTCTGTAGATTCAAATAAAAATCCCTTATACGTTTGGTATAATGAATTACTATATAAACTTATTAAATGTTTTGTAGTAAAAACATGAAATATCATATTGAAATTACCATAATATTGAAACATTTGAAACGAATTTTACCCCACCATTCATTCCACTAAAACTTATCTGTCACTGGTTCCCTTTTTTTTAGGGGGATTTAGGGGTTTTGCATATACATAGGCTTTGCTTGGCGTCACTTTTTGATTGACCAGCGAACAGTGTTACTAGTTGTGAGTGTAAGTAAATCTAAATGGATACCCCAATCGTTTCACAGCTACTTAGAGAATGGGGTGGAATGGGGCTGATGCACAGATGCTACCATTAAAATATTCGAAGGTAAATACGTACGTGTTATCTAATATTAAAGGATTACTGGTTTAAAAAACTTTGAAATAATACTTAGAGTCAGCGCCATTGTGTCAATAATATATGAACATGGTAGGTGTGTACATTAACAAACATATATTTACTAGTTATTAGTTTTCAATAGGTAATACCAGCAAATTATTATACTGATTGAAATTATATAGTAACCAACGCCGACTAGGTACCAGGCCAGGCATTGAGTGGAAGTATCCCGAGAACACCGATCGCAACGACGGATAACGCATAAATCTAACTATCCCGTGCGCACTCCTGGAGTACCCCGATACGCTATCTTCTCCCAAACATTGTAAAACTATAAAGTAGGGCAGTAAATTTATTTAATTACATAATATTTCTTTATTTATTTTAATTTTCCGCTACCGAAGTTTTTTGGTGTTACAGACACAAAATTAGTAGGTATTATCATCCCTTGAATAGTAGAAATGCTTAGATAAGCAGGAAGTATTATCAGTTCAATATACTTATATTCTGGAAAACAAATAATGGCAATACTTCAAATGATACTTTTATATACTTCTATCAAATGTACATAAATTATTAAGGCACAAATATGATAGTTTCCAGTTGAGAAAATCTATTTACTCAAAAAATCTAAAATAATTGTTTTTGTGGTGAAACTATTATATGTTCATAATGATTTTAGTATATTGATTACAACTAAAAAATTGTTCGTCTAATAAATTCACGGGTTTGGAAAACTGAACAAATTTTATTCTCAATATAAATACATCATCTTCGTGCTTATATAGGAAGTTATGCTATATTCAATGTGATGCATTTATATTCAAATTGAGTAATTATTTTTTTGTGTGTAGTTAAGCATGACGACCGGGTGATCATTGTACCGTGACTTTTTAGGTACAAATTAGGGTAATTTTAGTGTAGTTATTCAGTTCTGTGTTTCTGCTGATGATGATAATTTATGTCCAGTTTAGTGCAATTTGTGGTAAGGGATCTAGAAGAAGTTTGCAACGTTAAATATATTCTACGAGTACAGAAATTGGCGTAAAGATGGCAGTTCTACTATTTCAATACACTAACTAACTAACAGGGCAAGCATAGCTATCAAATATTTATCTATTAGCGGCCAGATATATATTTCTTGGGAATTGTTATCAAGTCAGTTTCCCTTTTACATACAATGGCCTTTGATTTTTGTGAATCAACCTCCGACGTGAAGGAGCAACTGGCGTGCAATAATCTTGACTGTTCTTTTGGCCAAATTTTTAACACCTGCAATTTCATATTTACGGAAAATCTATGAGGGTAACTCATACCGGGAACAACAGCTGAAGTCTTTATATAATATACTTAATGAAATAATTTAGTTTGGTCAAATAAGCAAACTATTAAACTAAAAATACCCTTTATTAATTTTAAATAATTCCGTTTGTAAGAAACGGCTTACAGTCAAAAAAATATTTATTTGAATATCAAATGCAGAGTTATTTAACCAAATATGCTCTACTATCCCAAATAAAGGAATTTTACTTGGCGACTGATCTTGATTATCTTTAAGTCAAAAGCTATACCTTTTCATGAGGAAGAAATATCCTAGCTAAATCACTATTTGTTTCAAATAATTCTTTTCTTAGGACCTAATAAATATTTCTTTGCTACTATTTAGAGGAATAATTAATATTTGAATTGACTGAAATGATTTATTTTATTTATTTTAATTTAATTTAAATTTTGGTACCGTCAAACAAATCGGTTTTTTCAGTGTACCTACACTGCGAAAAAAGGATTAGCAGATCTTGATAATGAGCCTAACGAACAAAAATCTAACTAGCTATTTTGTACAAAATGAAAGTAAATGCTTGAAAGCCAACAAACAGAAACTGAAATAATTGCTTTTCATCAGCAAGTGCAGAAATCGTTTCTAGTCAAAGTTTTTTTTTTTTAATAGAAGCAATTACTCGCACATATGCTTAAAATGTGATAAATAATTTTAAAATACCAAAAATAAAAAGGAATTACTTCTTATAGACGGCAAATGTTTTTTCAATTTGTAAGCTAATTCGACTCCTGCAGCATTTGCTTGTATGCAGTCACTTTTGATTCTCTGCGGCATCACGTCAATGCTTATTTATTTGAGCCTTTTTAATTAGCGCTGAATATATGAATGTGCGCAGAAGAAAAGTATAGTTTACGTAAAATTCGCAATAGCGAAGATTTCAGATAGTTATATCGATTTAACCGCAAAAATGTCGTCACTTTTAGTGAGCTGGTACACTGGACAATCTCTTGGTACACTCGAAATGTAGTAAATATTTAAATTTCCCCTAAACAAGGATTAGCGCGTTTTAAAATAAAGCTAGTGGTGTAGGGATTTATTTGAAAGCAAACAAATCACATTTCAGGACGAGAGAAATACGTAAAGCAGAAGATAGTCGTAAGATACGCGAGGGGTTGGTTAGGGTAACGTGTTTCATCTGTCGATGGCGGAGGATACGCGACAACGGGCAACCCTTGCCACCCACCCATCAGCTCCTGCGACGTTCAACTCACAAGAAGCATCATCTTGTTTAGGGACTAGTAAAGTTACAAGTGTAACCTATATTAATTCCTGTTTCCCGCCTATTATGCCGTCAGATGAGCGCACTAAAATGTAAGATAACTATACACGGGCCCCGTAATTGGTGCCGCGCTAGCTGGCGCGTCGAAGGAGGATTTTACAATTTGCAACAAATTTTACCCCGTATATATATCCGTAACGTCAGGCGTCAACTTAATTCAGAAATTACATTCTGATATTAAATGCCGTTCTGGCGCGGGGCGACCCTCTATTTACGATCGCTGTTGTAAATTAATGATATAAATCCGCTACGGATGGATCTACACCAGCCTGAAATGGTATTTCGGTTTAATAATAAAATGATAACGAAGATACCAATTTATTTATATTTCTGTATAGGCAATTAAAACATTTAACATATCCTCTTAATATTTTTGACTAAGAAGATATAAAAAGAATACAGTCTGGGCAAAATTTGTATATACTCAAATTTAATATATCATTTTTGGCGCCCAACGTGGGGCAAGCTTGCTAGCTAAATAGAAATGGATTAGACGGACACATCGTTGAAAAAAATAGCAATAACAACAATAATAATAATAATAATAATAATATATCTCTACCTTTCTCAAAATACAATCAAGTATAATAAGATACTCATCATATTTAAATTTATTACATAAAATCTGAGTGTAAATTAAAAATCTTAGAGTGTAGTTTGGTTTTAGGAAAAAAATCTCTTACAATATTTAATTTTTAACCAACCACACTGGCGGTATGCATGCAAGACTCTTTGATATCTAGGAATACCGATACAATAGCGAATAAAATAATATTGAATTGTTTGTAAACGTTTTTTTCGATACATATATGGACGGCCAGTATACTTTGAAGCAATAAGAAAAGTGCGACCTAAGTACCTGTCATAAAATCACAAAGTAAAAATTTGGTTTCATGTGATAAATTTGACCATTTTTACTCCTGAATAAGCTCGCTGAATAAAACAATGAGAGTTGCTTGAGGGTTTTGCACATGTTGAGTAAAGGCAACCGGATACTATTTAGCGTAAGATGGAATTGGTTACTGTAAAAATCACCTGTCCTCTGTCTTCCAAATAATATCATAGAGCTTTTGGAGGTGTTTAAATGTAGATCATACTTGCTGCAAGGTTGTGTTAAAATGTCTAAATCGTCCTGGATCATCTGAGCTGTTTCCACAATATGAGAAGGATCAAAGGAATAAATTAATTATTTTCGCAATATACCTGCAAATATACGAGAAGAGAAAAATGAAATAGTTCAATTAATAGCGGGGATAAGATGAATGTTGGAAATTTTGGAGGAAGAACGATTCCAATATACAGAGAAAAATAAGAAAGGCATGGGTAATATTAATTTAGAAGCACAGCTAAATGGGGACACTATAGTTCTTAAGGAAAATGACGATCACAGTGACAATGAGCAAGACACAAGTGTTAATAGTGAAAATAGTAGATGACTATTTTGAAGAAGAATTAGAATTGGCAATTGATTGAGCAGATTTGAAATGGAATGGTGCCGATTTTGACAATGAAAATGGGTCAAATAGGGTTGGATTAGCAGAAAACCATAAACCATATGAGGAAGATCACAGTTAACAAATTGGTCATTATCAATGGGTTTGGTATGGGTTCTCTTCTTTGATAGGTTTGTTTAGTTTAGTTTAGACATTTTAAGGAACACGATGTTGCCGTTTACAGAGGAAAACATACATTTGTGGGCTAACGATCCAAAACACACCGTAAGACTATTTGGCGAACGGCTTAACATAAACAATATTGTACGTCTCATATGGCCACCTCCAAGTCCAGATCTCAATCCCATAGAAAATCTATAGGATGAGATCAAGAAAAGAATGAGGTAGAAACGCTATAAAAAAATAAAGCACAGAATTATTTGAGGAAATGATTTGAATATGGAAATAAGCCGGCCGATGTAATAAAAAAACTAATTTACTCGATGCTTTGAAGATGAGATGAGGAAGTCATACGGAATAAGAGATATTGGACTCATTTTTAATTAATTAGTAAACTGCGTGCCAAAAAATTGCGGCACCTTGAAGGAGTTGAGCCAAAAAAGTTTTGGCAAGCTTCAAGCAATAATAATAATAAAAATAATATATATATATATTATTATTAATAATATATTTTATTGTAGCTTGGTTGGAAAAATAGTACAATACCAGTACAATACGTCATAACCAATTATCAAATACAATTTACTTACCAATCAAGAAAGTCTTGGATGTTATAGGGTTCCAGACTACACAAAAAACTAAATAATTTCTTACGAAAAATTGCCAAAGAATTGATTATTTTGAGCTCATTTGGTAAAACATTGAAAAATTTTAAACACATACAATTTAGACTATTTTGGGTTAAAGTTAGCCCGGTTTTAGGGTCGCAGTAATCGTTTTGTTTCTGTGTGATAATCATGAAATAATTGATTTTGGTCGAACAAATGTTTATTTTTAAAGAGAAATATTAATAACTCAAAAATATAGATTCCATATAAAGTCAGGACACTACTATTTTTTTTTTTAAAAAGGCCTCTATATGACCGGTTAAAATTGAGTTTATATAAAGTAGGCAATATTTTTTTTTTTGAATTACAAATATTCTAGAAGTATCACTACTACCCCCCCCCCCTCCCTCCCACAACATAATTCCGTATTTTAAATGAGGGTAATAGCAACCATAATATATTGCCCTAAGGGTGTGCGCGTCCACAAGATCTCGCAATTGTCGTATGCCAAAACAGACACTACTAATTTTTTTAGCTAATACATCGATATGTTTTTTTTCCATTTTAAATGATCGTCCACTACGAGTCCCAATACACGCACAGTATCCCTAACAGAGTAGGAGTTATTGTTTAATGTTAGCTGAGTAGGATAATATTGATTTTTTGTTTTAAACAATACTAATTCTGATTTTGCACGATTAATTTGCAATTTGTTATCCTGTAACCATTTTCAATACATTCTAGAGACCCATTACAAGGAAGGAAGTATCATCTGCGTAATTAATAGTTATAAAATTCCAATCGATCGTTGGCCATTCAACAGCATGGATGTCGTTAAATACAACAGGAAAAGCAGGGGCCCCAAGATACTACCCTGTGGAACGCCCTTATTTACTTTGATATCATTAGAATAGACGGTTTTGCCGACAGTTGAGATAGAGACCGTTTGTTTCCTACATGATAGATATGACTGTGTCCATGGCAGGGCAGTTCCTCTAATTCCATAACATTCAAGTTTTTGTAACAATATTTGGTGATCAATGCTGTTAAATGCCTTTGACAGATCTAATAAAAAGCCACAAGGTATTGTTATTTTCTCCAATGCTGAAATAATCTTTTCCGTAAGTTCAAAACGTGCAGCCTCCGTACTTCTGCCTTTGACAAAGCCATGCTGAAACCTGCTTAAGATATTGTATTTAACTATAAAGTGGTAGAGTCCGTTGTAAGCGATTTTCTCAAATAACTTCGAGAAACTTGGCAAGAGACTTATAGGTCGATAATTATTAAGATCATCAGCTCAACCTTTCTTGTAATGAGGGACAACCTTTGCATGTTTAAGGCTGTCTGGAAAACATCCAGTTGTATAAGAACTATTTACAATGTGCGTCAGAGGTTTCAAGTAAGCATTTATGCATTGTTTGATAAATAAATCATAACAATTGCAAAAAAAAAAAAACACTCAGCAAAATTAAAATTCACTCAAACTTGAAATAACATTATTTCCCTTGCAAAAACTGTATTACACTAATTCAAGAGTATTGTGATTTATGCATGTACTAAATTTGTAGGATAGCTACACAATAGAGGTGTTTTTAAATCTTATAGGTATTGTTTTATTACCATTTAATTATCACTTCATTGTGTGAATATTATGTATTTTTGTTAATCTAAGTTTTATTTTATTAATATCGTATCTTTTTTACTCTGACTGGCATGTTCTGACGCGAATATGTGTACTTCAGATTAATTAAAGAACAATACAAAACAATATTCACTCTGCATTCGATTATACTAGATTATCAGAACATTGTTTATTAAAACGTATTTTGAATTCCTTCACACCGACATTATTTTCCATGAGTATAATCATCATATAACCAATACAGTCCCCCTTCCTTTATACATTTAAATAACGAATAAAATTTTAAATTTAGCGCAAATAGCGGACGAGGGGAATTTCCTTTTTTATTTTTTTTAATTTAAAACTGCAAACTGCATACTAAATAAGTTTTTGACTTCGGCAGAGTGGAGTTTATTATTCCGTCTTAACCGGGAAGTGTTTAGCAAACAAGGAGCAAGTTGCAGGGCGATTGTTTAACGTGAAACGCAGAGGTGGCTCCCGGAGCGATTTCCTCGGCAATATCGTCTGCTTTCGGGAGAGGTCCAATTAACCCCTAAGTAGATTAACCTTACTTATGTCTCTGTTTCGAAGTCAAGGGTCAGGCGGGGAGGAAGCCACTCCGCTTTACTTTTCGGAAGGAGTAAGGACGGGGAAAGGTGTTGAGAGTCGATATTAGTAAGTATAGTACAGCTAGAGTGCTGTAAGACCCCACAAAATGGACGAAAATATCTCCGTTGCAAAATGCAAGGTAATTCGAAACTGTAACTTATATTGGAATGCAGTTCTCTCCTGCGTTATGATGATTAAATAATGCATTTATAATTGAACGTGAAATTTCATTTATTATCAGTCAAAACGTAAACATCTTACTTTCACTATAAAACAAAAACGTGAAATATCCCCAGTGACCAAATATATTTATTTCATATTTTATAAATATTTAAAAAATATTACATCTTTCTTGAATATTAGTTATATTAATATAATATATTATATTATAGAAAATATATTAGGAAAACATTTAAAAAATATGTATGTTATGTAGCATTAATTATATTTTATTGCAAATGTTTTCTCAATATATTTTTCATAACTTTGCAAGAATATTTTGCTTTGTATTTCTGTAAATATTTATTTCATAATTAAAAAAAGCGGAAGACCCAAAGAAAGGAAAATATAATAATAAATCAACACCGGTTAAATAATCTTGAAGAAATTCACATAAAAAAAAGATTGAATTTTTGCTTTTGTACATTTGGTGCGTAGGACGAATAATATAAAATGAGTAAAATATGCATACATATTAAGTAGGTATGTACCTATTTAAAATGATAGTTTAAAGATTAAATTAGATAATATGTATCTAATATGATTTAATTAGTATCTAAGTTGAGCGCTGTAACTTTTCTATTAATATATCTGCGTTTTGTATTATATTATTTGTAATACATCTAAGTTGCGAACGTCAACACAACACCTCTATTCATTACGGTGCCGGTGTTATATGATTTAGTATTGTTTATGCGTCTATGGATTAGGTACATAGAATGCATACGCGCACGTGCGTATCATCAACGTTTTCATTCGTTTGTCCGTTACATGTTATAGTTTATAATAGTATACGATTAGGGCAGATTAGGGTTAACTGTGTAATTAATTGTTGCGGGGTGTGTTTTAGTTTTTGTGGTGACTACGAGGTAAGCAAAACTTTGAACATGTCATGGCATTTACAAGATAATTGGAATGCTCAATATCGCTATGTACAGAAATCGTTTAATAAAATAATTGTAGGAATTTTATGCATCATATATGTGCTGCATCTACCAGATAAATTGCTAGTTGATTTGCTTAAGAGATTCATCTCGGTAGATAAGCGTCATAACCTCAAATAGAGGTTAGAATACGTTGTATTGTTTTATTGTTTGTACGTAGAATGTTTTCAAATATTATGAAATAAAGTAAAAATAAGTATCGTAAGTATTAGAAATGTAGCTACCACTCCAATTATTGTAAATGCTCCAAATGTATTAGTAGGTGTTGATAATGTTGTACGATGTTTTATTCATGGTATGATCTAATACAATTGGCATTGTTTTAGAGGCCACAAGGAAACGCCACTACCAAAGATATGAAAAAAGCCATAGGGTTGTACCTGGCACCAGCCAAGGCTAGACTTAAAAATGAGTATTTTTCGTTTTTATTGGCTTATTCAAATAAAATGATAATAAATACGTTTGTTTGTTATTTAGAACACTTCAATTAAAAAATAGGGATTAATTTGATAAACCTTCAGTATGCCTTAAGAGATGCCAGAATTATTGATTATTAACTTGTATGGTGAGTGTGAAAAAACAAGTTCTTGCCTTTTAGATAACTCTATGTATGTTTCAACTTTTCGTTATCGACGTTATACATTCTAAATAACCAAGAACAATTTTAGTTCATTTTCACAAATTAAATAGATTGCATAAAAAAATCTCAATTTTCATATAAATATTTTAGAAAAAATATAGCGCTTACATTAATTTTAAAATATGGAATAAATATTTTAATTGAATATTTTATCTATATCTAGAAAAAATTTGAAAAATATATTCAAAAACCTCTCACGAAAAATATTTATAAAATATATTTTTAAAAATATCTATGTAATATTTCTGGCTGTTAGGGGTTAGACAAACTAAAACATAGTCGGAACGTCTACTACTTCCGATATAAGAAAAAATGATGATACAATAAGGAGGTAAGATTAGTTTAGTTTGCAATAAGCCTTTTGATGATGAGACTAACTTATCAATGATTTAAATCTATTGAAATTTGCCATTCTGTGCCAGGCTGTAGTAAAACCTCACGTCAAGCAGAATATCTGGAGATGGAAAGAGAAGGCTTACTCAACAACGAAGCAAACATATTCCTACTTCGTTTGAAATACCAGGTGCAAAAGCTCGACAACTTTACCAGAATATTTATAGAAAAGATAACTTTGTTGCAAGCAGAGGCTGGCTTCTTAATTTAAAAAAAAAATGACATGAGCTAATGCGTCTTAAAATCTGCGGAGAGAAATTATCAAATGATGAATCTGCTGCAGCTCCCTTTATTCCAAACTAAGGCAAATAATAGAGGCTCACGATCTTCTTCCCTGCCAAATCTATAACACTGACGAGTCCGGCCTCTTTTGGAAGTTATTGTCTGAGGAAACCTTAGTTCGCAGCAACGAAACAACGGCGCCCGGCAGAAAATCAAGCAAAGACCAAATCATGTTTCTAGCTTGCACAAATGGTGATGGTACTCAAAAACTTCGGCTTCTTGTTATTGATAAAGCAAAGAATCCAAGGGCATTCAAGAACAAAACTGTGGAATACGTCACTAGTGGTAATGCATGGATGCCTTCTGCTCTTTTTAAGGATTGGTTCCACAATTCGTTTTGTCATTTTAAAAAAACCAACATCTTCCTGAAAAAAGCCTTACTGGTGATTGACCATTGCCACTGCTCCGGAGTTGAATTTATTAGTAAAGATGGAAAAATATTCACTTTGTTTTTACCACCGAACTGTACAGCTTTGGATCAAAATGCTATCAAATTAAATTAAGAAACTCAAATTACAAAAAAAGCCTTTTATCGCATATTCTTCCACTACTCGAAGACGGAGATGACATCGGTAAATGTATTAAGCGTATTAATCTTTTGGATGCAGTTTGTTTAACCCATAATTCATGGCACAAAAGTAACAACTAACTCTTTAGAAAAGGGTTGGCAAAAACTTTTATCAGGCAATTTACCGAATTATGACCCAGATGATCTGATTCCTCTAAGCTTATTACAAAGGAAATTGCAGCGAATAGCGCAAGGCTACCAAGGAATTTCAAACGTGCTGACACAAATTGATGGCGAGATTCATACAAATGATGGAATGAATGAATAAGTGGAAAATGTCATAGAGGTTGAGGCGATAGACGATGGCACAGGCGAGGAAGAAGTCAATATCCAGCCAAAAAGAATCAAGCAGGTGGATGCAATAAAATATTTTACATTTGCGATTGCAATAGGCTGAAGAAAATAATCTTGGCATTGGAGATATTCTTGCACTAAAAAATATGTTATAAGAGAAGGCTGTATATAGTTAAACATTCTGCAATTATTGCACTTCAAAAACAAAGTAAAATCTCGGATTATTTTAATGTACAAACATAATGTATTTTTTTAAGATTTTGAGAATAAAATGGATTTGTTTTAACAGTTTTTTTTTTTAATTTATTTATATAAAAATGCAAGATGCGATAATCCGGATTAGCCGTATTTGATTTTTCGATGAATTTATGGAAGTTAGGAATTATCCATGAGTGAAATTCAGTATTTAAAGTTTCCCGAGCATTTTGTTTTTTCAGAACAAAATGCCCGGGATTTCAAAATTTAATTTTTCTTAAAGTTCAGTACAATTTATTATTATTATATTTAATTTTATATTTTCAATTTATATTATTATTATAATTATTATTTAGCTTGTCCGTTTACGATTTTTTTTTAATAAAAATCAATTAAAATAGCATAGTAGTTTCAATATACCCAGCGACCTCTGTGATAAGCGAAAGAAAACTGTGGAAAGTGACTTCCTACCTGCTAGGTGGCAGGGAACGCTTCAAAGGGCACCAGATCGTCTGTCAAAATCATACTCCGGACGCTTATTAACGAATAGGCAGTTTTCTCATTTCCTCACCTAACGGGCGCACCATCAACGCCCCTTCTCGGATTATTAAAATTTGAAATAAGTAATTATCGAAAATCGATGTAAAAACACTAACTGTACAAATAAAAGAACTGTTTCATACCAAAACAAGCTTCAATCTTTATTTAGTTACCAAATGCTAGGTTTCATCATCAGTTAGACTCTTTGATCACAAGGTACGTATGTTGGAATCAGTAAAATACTATATAAGACAAATTATTTAATACAAAAACACGTATTCGAACTTTCTTAGCATTTTAAAAGACTAATGAGGTTATGAAAATGTCATATTACAAATTTAAATTCATTTAAATAACGGCGCCATTTACCCGTAAACAGCAAATACTAAAATTTTAAAGCAAACGATCATCTGTAATTATCGATATTTGTTAAAGATAGCTATTTTATCACAGACCAAACTCAGTGATTTTTATTTACAACCCTTAAATATTAAAAATTCCTAAAATAACTAACTAAAAGGCGGTTATTGTAAATCTAACCCCAAATTAACGTATAGTGAAATAAATTATAAAAATCTAAGTTTCTGATTAATATTGAAAGGAAACTGAATTAATTCTTTTCTGTTTTAGGTGAGGTAATTCAATGGAATACTAACTTGAAGAGGACACGACGCTTGGCAAAATCTCTGGTCCGGGATGCAATTTCAAATAGACGGGCCCCCCGGTCTCGGTCAATGACATGGAAAGGCAATCTGGTCGGGATTCTTCGTAGGAATTTTTTTATAGGAAAATTCTTGACAATTTCTGGTATTCAGTAAGGATTTAATTATTCAGGAGTTGTATCGATACTTTTTTTTAGGTAAACACTTCTTGGAACTTGATATTTTTTTGAAATTGTGGCATAAAAATCGTTATACGAAAATTAATACAACCGTCGTCTCTCGTGGCCACAGGCAGAATGAGGATTCAAACCAGATTTATCAGTTAACAGCCTTCGATTGTTATCGCTAACAGGCAGGCCAACTTGAATTTTGAAAGATATCGCTAACCGACATTAAAATACCGTTATTTTCTCTAGTTTGAGGGGAATACGCCAAACGTTAAAAAAAAAACATCCCGAAGAATGAAAAATCTCTCCGAGCAAAATATTACAAAAAACATAAAATATACATACCAGGTAAGCTTGAATTAATATACAAAATAAAGTTTACATAATATAAAGACAATATTTAGCACCTAATGCTAATATTGTCCATTTTAAATAACTATCTTTAACAAATTCATAATTTGCCTGTAAAGTAGGCAACTGAGCACACGCCTCACGTTTGAATTACTTGTTCATATGGTTTAGAAACCTGTTTTAAATGACTTAGACATTAGATTTCATACCTTAGATATCATAGCAATATATATATTTAAAAAAATACACATACAACTCCCCCCAGTCACAAATTTTCCTCCCGAGAGCGGAATCAATCTTCGTATTTGCCGATTAGTGTGTTTCTTTCTAGTTTCCTAGCGGAAAATATGGGGCGATACCTAAAGAGTAGGTGACGGGGGCGGAAGAGGGATAGGAAGCGTATGTGTGTGTGTGTGTGTTATGTGTGTGTGTCTGTGCGTGCTTGTGTGAGTGCGGTTTCGCAGACAGTGCAGGGTTGTTTACAACTTGCCGTAGGCGGCCACAAGCCATTGTCTGCCCATAAGGGGCGATCCTGAGTTTTATCAAAAACGGCTGCCGTTCACTGCTGACGTTGGCACTACCACGAGGTATACTAATTTTATTGCCGACGAAAAGGCCCGACGCATTAACAAGACCCTAATTCCGTATTTTTGCTCCTACACACGACGAGCGGGACGCTTATCGGAAACATGTTTATGTATTCGTCGGATTTATTCGTTAATATTGGCGGTAATTTATGTGCGTTCGGCAGTGCCGTGGTGATTAACTTAAGCGATTTATCTGCCCCATCACTCCGATGGGATCGCGCGTTGGAAATACAAAATAAGAAAATAAGAACTCACCATTTGTAGGAAGATGACGCTCGAAGAATCGTCTGAAAATTAGAAAGAAAGTTAGATTATGTATTTTTATATTATTCGATCAATAAATTACAAAACATATTTGGTTCTATCCGTCCTGGGAGATGCGAAAATGTTATTTCAACATTTAAGAATAATAAAAGTAAAGATAATCTCTTCCTAGCAAATTGAATCTCAATTAATTATTCTGTTAAAACTGAAAAAGAAATATTTATTACCTGCTAAGGAAGAATGTATTCGAAACAGTGGTTTAAGAAGTATGTTTCCTCCTTATATGAACAAAAAAAATACAACTTTGACCTGAAACCAATGCATATCAGTCGAAAAGTGAAATTTCTTTATTACCTAAATGAATAAGGTAAAGTCACCTGACTTTACATTATTCGTGTGTAACCGGGACAAGTGTGTTGTTTGTTTATATTTATTTTTAAAATTGAAATACGGACGTCCTCTTGTTATAATACTAATGTACTAAACTTCATACTAGTTTTACAAACAAAAGTTCGCATCTCCTAACGTGTAATAACTTGAATATCTTGTGAATATATCACACCTTATTAAACAGGCATCAGTTTAGTATTACACTCTTGGCCGAACTAAAGGATAATGCTATTAATATATAAAATGCGGAACGATTACACACTTGCCCCATTTTGCTGGGTCAGTGTGTAGTATTGACAGTGTTTAAAATTTCTTTTTTTTTCTAGTAAACCGTTGATAATTATAAAAGGTGTATCTATTGAAGGCTTCTAACCGAGCATATATTACGTACTTCTATGTGTAAAATTTATCAAAATGTCTTATTACGTGAACAGTGTTACATTTTCTTCGCACTATGCAATTTTTACTACACACTTACCTGACTTTACCTTATATAATTATACAAGCAATACTCAAATAAATATGCAATTATTAATTAAACAAGCAAAAATAGTTGAAATTAATTGAGCATTTCGATTGTAATAATTTTGTGTTTTAAAACTTAAAGCAGGGTCGACACCATCAGTAGCTAGACCACCTCGCAAAATACCCTTGGCTTTGAAGGCAAGATTTAAAAATAAGTTAAATGAGTTAGAAAGTAGGGAAATCATTTCAAACGTTGAAGGTCCTTGTGAATGGCTTAGCAATTTAGTAATAATTGAGACACTTGACAAGACTCTGAGAGTATGTTTGGACCCAAAAGATCTAGATAAAAAGATGAGGCATTAGAACGTGAACACTTTACAATTCCCACTTTTGAATATATCACCAGTTAACTACAAAAATAGGATTCTTATACTTAATTAGATTTTAAAGGAGGATTTTACCAAGTGAAATTAGAAAATGAATCGAGTAAATTATGTTGATTTGGTACACCTTTCGGAAACTATAAATTTAATAGACTGGCATTCGGCTTAACTACAGCGCCAGAGTTCTTTCAGAAGTTGAATGAAGAACGCTTTGGGGATACCATATTTAATAAGAATGGTAATAGCCGATGAACTAGCCAAGGAGGGCTCTAAGAGACACTTCATTGGTCCAGAGCCTGTATATGGGATCACTAACGATTCCGCAAGAAGGGAGATCTGGACCTGGTTAGATAAAGAAAGTACAAAGAAATGGAGGTCGACTGAAGGTCAACTCCATACCAAAACGCTGATAGGGGATGGGGATGGTAGTTTCTCTGATAACCTACTCAAGCGCAGTAAGAAAGAAGTTAAGACCATTACTGGGTTGGTAACTGGATACTGTCCCCTGAAAAAGCATCTATACAACACAGCCCGAGTAAGCGAACCGTGGTGTAGAAGATGCGAACTACAGGAGGAAACGAGTTTACATGTAATCTGCACATGTGAGGAATTGAAGGTATTTAGGCAGAAGTACTTCGGGAGAGATCTATTGGAGCCCTCGAAGGTCCTCAAGTTGTCCACTGGGCAAGATACTGACTTTATAGAGAAAACCAAGCTGCTCGGGTGGAAATAAGAGAATCAATGGGGATGGTACAATGAGCACCTTGCTCAAGTGCCCGGACATCAAGTACCCACCCTAACTTGAATGAATAAATGAATGAATTAGTAAGGATGAATTAGGCCAAAGCGGACAAGGTAAGAGCTGCTCAAGAGCTTGAAGATCCTAAAGACAGGAAAGAGTTAGAAAGTATACTAGGTATGCTTAATTACTAAAGAAATTTTATTCCTAATATGTTTGAAATAGCAGCCCCACTGCGAGAGCTGTTAAAAAATAATACGTTGTGGACGTGGACAGAAGTTCACAAAAGTGCTCTTAATATGATCAAAAAATTACTTAGCAATGCACCTGTTCTTATGAATTTTAATGGAAGTAAGCAAATCATTATACAAACAGATGCATCACAGCAGTACGCGAGAAAGAAACACTAACATTAAAGAACCGTTGATTCCGCACGAGATTCCAAAAATTCCATTTTTTTAAATCGCGCGTGATATTTTAGACTTTGGAATAGTTCATATTTAGTGGTTGCAGATTATTAAAGTTGCCTAACATGACATCTGTAGCTGTTATTAATGATCTAAAGTCAGTGCTCGTTACACATGGGATACCTAAATACCGTAGTTGCTGAAAATATGCCAAAGAATTCCAGATAGTGTCAGCAATTCGTAAAAGAGTGGAATTTTAGCATTTGTACCTCAAGCCCTTTGTATCCTAGATCCAATGGATTGGCAGAAAGAGCTATTCAAATTGTTAAACAAATGCTGTAAACTTCTCCTAGACCCCTCACCACAAACTGCACTAAACTGGACATACGTTTCGATGGCAAAGCTACCATCATCAGCAGATACACTGAACTAAATAACTACACTAAAACTACCCTAATTTATACCTATGTCCAATATCAATAGTCGAACTTACTTACTGTCCCAATGGCTATCTGACAAATTCAATCACTTACCTATACAACCCCCGGATTTAGCCGTTAAAAATTCATACGTGTTCATTGAAAAGATTAAAAACATTGAACTTACTGACAATGAAGTTTTAGTTTCATTTGATGTGAGCTCACTGTTTCCCAGCGTCCCCGTTGATATCACTTTGACTTATTTTAAAGATTTCTTGAAAGGTAATCAGTTGGGCAGTAATGAAGTTGATAGTTTCATTTCTTTGGCGAAGCTCCGCACGAAACAAAATTTCTTTCAAATCAACGGTACCTTTTACCAACAAACTGAAGGAGCAGCAATGGGTAACAGCTTATCTCCCTTCATAGCTAACCTCTTTGTGGGAAAATTTGAAACCGATCTTCAGAATACCTTGGCATATTTTCCACGAGTTTGGGTTAGATACGTCGATGACATTTTTTGTGTTTTTGATATTAGTAAGTGCTCAATTAGAGATTTTCTTGAACAGCTAAATTCAAAATTCCCTTCCATTAAGTTTACCCATGAAGAGGAAACAAACAATAGGATTGCTTTTCTCGATATGTTAGTAATAAGAAATAAAAATAAATTAGAAATAGACATATATAGAAAGCCCACTACTAATAACAGATTTATTTCAGAAGATTCAAACCGTTCATGGAAAAACAAACTAGCAGCTATTAACTTTTTGGTACATCGCTTACTTAATTTTCCTTTATCTACAGAACGATATAATAAAGAAATTATTAAAATCGCTGCATTTAATGGATTCTCAGAAGACGTTGTATATAACACCATTAGAAAACATAAAAACAAAATAAGAATTAAAAATGTGAGTACTTTAGAAATTAGTGACAGGAAAAATAGAAAATATGTTAAATTACCATTTTATTCAAGTTACACAAAAGGTCTACAAAAAATTTCTCTAAATTCAATCTTGACATAGTTACTACTTCAAATAATAGTCTTAAAAATATTTTAGGTAACCCTAAAGATCAAGTAGATAATTTGGACAAATCAGGTATTTATAAAATATATTGTAAAGATTGTGATCATGTATATATTGGGCAAACAAAAAGATCAATTAAAACGCGTTACAAGGAGCATTTTAAGGCTCATCTTAAATTTAGAAGGTTTGACAAATCTAGTGTAGCCCTACATATGCTTGAAGGAAACCATAAAGTTGACAATATAAAGTTAGTTAAAAACGTAAACAACTATGTGCAATTAAATTGTTATGAGGGTATGGAAATATATAAAAACAAACATATTTTAATGAATTCAGATTTAGGACCCCTCTTTACGGTTTATTAAGTATAAGTGGTAGATTAGACGGAGTTAGGATTAGTGACTAGTTAAGCATGACGGGCAGTCAGCCATGACCGTGATCATTGCACCATGACCTTTTTTAGGTATAAATTAGGGTAGTTATGCTGCAAATGCCCACGGACAGTATGGCACCCGAAATTATCTTCACTGAAAAGGTGAAAATCTCCATACCGAACAGAGACCAGGCACGTAGTGAGATCACTGCTAACGAAAACTGGTACACGGATGGATCCAAATCCAGCCAGGGGACAGGAGCCGGTATTTGTGGGCGCACTCCTAATCAAAGGATATTCATAAGCCTGGGGAAACATACAACGGTCTTCCAGGCAGAGGTATTCGCCCTTGCAGCCTGTGCAGAAATGATTGCAAAAGGGGGCTACATGAGGAGGAAAATTAATATAATGACTGACAACCAGGCTGTCATTAAGGCAGTCTCAAACCCTGTAATTAGGTCAAAACTAGTTAGGGACTGCAAACAATCCCTCAATGCACTGGCACGAGACAACACGGTGTCTCTGATTTGGGTGCCGGGACATGAGGATATAAAGGGCAACGTAATAGCCGATGAACTAGCCAAGGAGGGCTCCAAGAGACACTTCATGGGTCCAGAGCCCGTATGTGGGATTACTAAGGATTCCGCAAGAAGGGAGATCTGGACCTGGTTAGATAAAGAAAGTACAAAGAAATGGAGGTCGACTGAAGGTCAACTCCATTCCAAAACGCTAATAGGGGATGGGGGATGGTAGTTTCTCTGATAACCTACTCAAGCGCAGTAAGAAAGAAGTTAAAACCATTACTGGGTTGGTAACTGGACACTGTCCTCTGAAAAAGCATCTTTACAACGCAGGCCGTGTAAGCGAACCGTGGTGTAGGAGATGCGAACTACAGGAGGAAACGAGTTTACATGTAATCTGCACATGTGAGGAACTAAAGGTACTCAGGCAGAAATATTTCGGGAGAGATGTATTGGAGTCCTCGAAGGTCCTCAAGTTTCCACTGGGCAAGATACTGGGCTTTATAGAGAACACCAAGCTGCTCGGGTGGAAATAAGAGAATCAATAGGGATGGTACAATGAGCACCAAGCTCAAGTGCCCGGACATCAAGTGCCCACCCTAACTTGAATGAATGAATGAATGAATGAACAGGGTAGTTTTAGTGTAGTTATTTAGTTCAGTGTATCTGCTGATGATGATAGCTTTGCTATCGAAACGTACGTCCAGTTTAGTGCAGTTTGTGGTGAGGGGTCTAGGAGAAGTTTACAGGATTACCAGTACCACAGTTTGGAATATTTTTGTTATTGTTAAATGTTGAAAAAGTGTGAAGACATATAATTGGCTCTGTTAGAGCACAGAAATACACCGATTAGTGAACTTAACAAGTCGCCAGCAGAAAAGCTAATGAGCAGGAAGTTGAGGACAGTTGTACCAATACCAACAAGACTGCTGAAACCACAAAGCCTGGGCCATTCGATTAAACATTGTTTCGCGAATTTAAAATAACATCTGTTTCTAACTATTTTCGCAAGATTAATAAAAATTAGAGGCGAAATCAGTTGCGGAGCAGTACGGACCACCCTTCTTTTTCCCCGAAGATAAGTACATATATTGGAATGGGATTAGCTAGGCGCCATCAGCGTATCAGCTTAATTTCGTTCGTAATAAATAATGCCTTAAAGGTGGAAAAGTATAAATGAGAGGGGGCGCTCGTGGGATGGCGGGGGAGGCCGGGAGTCCCGCAGTCTTAAAGCCCTCTTCGATTTAAATAAAATCTCGCGAGTATCGGGCTGCAGCAGTTTATCAGAGCCATTCGTTCAATCAAGGAGGACCCGCGCATGCAGCGGCGGATATATTCGGAATAGCGGAGGACGGAGGAGCCCATCGGCTGCCACGGCATTACTATTCCTCGCGAATTTCACCGTCTGCCTGCATTCGCTTCCGCGTCAACGAGTTCGAATGCTGGAGAGAGCCACCAATGGGGTCTCGAACGGCGAAAATCATTGCGGGATAATGACATTAAACTCATTAAATCAGAATAAGGAGCCGCGATGCTCTTTAACGTTCCTGGAGGGAGTGGAGGGGGGAGTCGGGGAATGGGGGCGACCGTTTTATAAGCTCCAGTGGGTATCTGAATAGTTTGGCGAAAAACGCGACGAGATGCCCCCGAGAAGATAAAATAACCGCCTTCGGGGAAAAGGTACTATACTAATTCTTAAATTACAATCGGTATATGCGCGCCTATGCCCTGCGCGAAGATCGGCAAGGGTGCTATATAAGGGTGGCTACGAAACGGCCGCCACCTAACACTTTTCTAAAAAGCCTGTCGCCCTTAAAAAGGGTACGGGTGCGTTTAAAAATTCCAAACACGTAAATAACTCACGACTCATTTAACTAATTAATTTATAACGCTGAACCAAGTACAGAAGACATAAATCACAACTATTTTTCCACCACATTCAAAAACTTCTCGACTTGATTTGTTGATGCAATGAGAAAAATACTGGACGTGATGTCAATAATCTACATTCATTCAGTGAATTTTCATCGAAAGAATGACATGTGTCATTGTTATGATAAAACATTATTTATGATATTGTGTTAGTAATAGCAAGATTCAGATTAGTTTAGTAATCTTCATTATTATAACAAATCATTGTACCTATCCATTAGTCCATGGATAATATTTGCTATAAAAACTATATTTTCAACGTTCAATAAATAATTTCGTTAATAGTATGAATAATAATGATATAAACACAATAAATGGGATGATGTTACACACTTGCAACATAATTTAGATTATATCACTGAATGGTGTTCGTCCTCAAAACTGAAGATAAACATTAGTAAATGCTTTCATGTATCATACACCCGTAAGGCTGATTGCAACAAAATTCCATCCGTTTATTTTATCAGTGGTGAAAACTTAAGCAATAGCTGTATTCTTTTTACCGTCTGACTTAGCTTGTCTTAGTTTTGTGAGTTAAACTACGAGCTACTCTCTAGAAACGCAGTTAGTCGGCTGGTTTGATCGTTCGTAATGAGTAGCTCGTAGCTTAACTCACAAAACTAAGACAAGCTAAGTCAGACGGTAAAAAGAATACGGCTAATGTTGATTCTATTAAAGATCTGGGAGTATATTTTGATAAGCGCTTTAACTTTTCCTACCACATCACTCAGCTCTGTGCGTCGGCAGCCAAAACCTTAGTTTTTGTCATGCGTTCTTGTAAATACTTCGATAACCTATCTGTTTTGAAATTACTTTATTTCACCTACGTCGTTAGTAAACTTGAATATGCGTCTCAAGTTTGGTCTTCGCAGTATATTTATCAGCAATTATCGGTTGAAAAGTTACAACGTCGCTTTTTAAAATTTCTTTGATTCAAAACGACTGGTATATATCCTTAACGTGGAATCGATTACTGCTCTTTGCTGTTAGACCACAACTTTGTATCTCTGAGTCACCGGCGTGAAGTTCTTGGTGCCAAGTTTATTTGGAAATTAGTCAACGGTTGGATTGATTGCCCATACCTTCTGTCCTGTATTTCTTTTGCCATTCCAAGATCCTGTTCGCGTTCCTCGTCAACTTTTCTTCTACCTCTTTCTAGGACAAATGTATTGCACGGATCACCTTTATCCACGATGTGTCGGGCCGCCAATTTGCATTACAGTGATATATTTTTTAATAGAGTTAATGAATACCATTAATATTTAATTCATATATAATGCTTTTTTTTCTTTCTGGAATGTTATGTTTATATATATGTATGTGTACACTTTTATTATTTTTGTCCTGTTATTGGAGAACCCGTTGGACAATAAAGCATATTATTATTATTATTATTATTAATAAAGTATTAAACGATACCTGCTTCGTTAGTTCAATGATTTGCAATTTATTGCGAGAACGAACAGATAACATACCGTAATGAAGGTGCACGGCAGTGTTTGAATTACCGATTTCCGCCGCGGTCGCTGACTGAGTGATAGTTAGGTGTGTGGCCCTTAGAGGGCGTGCATCTAAACTCGTGATCTCTTAAGGGGCAATGCTAAAGACGCTCTGTAGACAGAAACTCACATTTATATTCATTTTTCTGCTTGTATGGTGATTCCTTCATCATAGGCCACGAGCCCATGCCATGGTGGTATTCTTACGATTCATTCATTCATTCATTCAAGTTAGGGTGGGCACTTGATGTCCGGGCACTTGAGCAAGGTGCTCATTGTACCATCCCTATTGATTCTCTTATTTCCACTCGTGCAGCTTGGTGTTCTCTATAAAGCCCAGTATCTTGCCCAGTGGAAACTTGAGGACCTTCGAGGGCTCCAATAGATCTCTCCCGAAGTACTTCTGCCTAAGTACCTTAAGTTCCTCACAAGTGCAGATTACATGTAAACTCGTTTCCTCCTGTAGCTCGCATCTTCTACACCACGGTTCGCTTACTCGGCCTGTTTTGACAGATGCTTTTTCAGGGACAGTGTCCAGTTACCAACCAGAATGGTCTTAACTTCTTTCTTACTGCGCCTGAGTAGGTTATCAGAGAAGCTACCATCCCCATCCCCTATCAGCGTTTTGGTATGGAGCTGACCTTCAGTTGACCTCCATTTCTTTGTACTTTCTTTATCTAACCAGGTCGAGATCTTTCTTCTTGCGGAATCCTTAGTGATCCCACATACGGTCTCTGGACCCATGAAGTGTCTCTTAGAGCCCTCCTTGGCTAGTTCATCGGCTGTTACGTTGCCCTTTATATCCTGATGTCCCGGCACCCAAATCAGAGACACGTGTTGTCTCGTGATTCTTAGGGTTATTTGTTTAGGCATTTTGTCCCCGTACAGATGAGGTGAACAAGCCTCAGATCATATCGACCGTTTTTGGTCTTCCTCGAGAATTGACGAGTTCTTGATGAGTAGGTTGGTCCTCCGTAGAACCGCGTTTGTGGGATCCTTAATAAGTTTCCTGTAGGTAGACGAATCAAGCAAATCTCGGATCTTTCTTTCATAATCGGCTGTGTACAGGATGGTGGTGGCATTGCCCTTGTCAGCTGGCGGGATGGCAATGTCTTTGTCACGTTTTAGCTGTATAATAGCTTTCCTTTCCGCCACTGTAAGATTGCTTGGTGGTTGATGGTTTTGCCCGTTGTAAGATCCTGGCTGCTTCCCGCCAGATTTCTTCCGTAGCGTCTGTGGCCAGTTCACGTATTCGAGATTCGATGTTGGCAATTGTATCCTCAACGGGTAGAGATTTCAGAGTGACAGCAAAATTGCCTCCTTTCAAAGTTTCGGCTTCAGCTAACTGCTTTTCCGTCAAGTTCACTACAATGCGAGGTGTGTCCAGCTGTGTAGTCTCACTCTGTGTTGATGTCAAGCGGTCAAATTTCTTCTTCTGGCGTTGAGTGTTGGTCAACATCCCAGATGCCGTGAGGTTGTGAGTGATGCTGTCCAAGAACTCCCAGTCTGTATCCCGCATTCCGTTGCTCAAAGACAAATGAAGGGGATACGCCTGTGCGTCGTTTAGTGCCAGTTGCTCTCTTGTTTGGTTGATACGTTCCCTTAGTACGCTCGCTCTGTCCGATGGTAGATACGATGTGATGCTCCTGTGTGTATAGTCTGTTTTTGGTGAGAACGTCGGTATCACACCCGTTCTCCGGCACCGTAAGAGAAAAGTGAGAGAAGATAGCAACTGTGCTTTCTTCTTCCATAGCTGTTCCAGGAGTCGAATCTTACGATGAATATCCTCCCCGTAGAGGTGAATCAAAGTGTTGCTTAGGCTTGAATTACTTCCGCACGTTTCGTTCACAACTGCGGTGACCATCTTCAGATAATAATCAGATAATCTCATAATTCTTTTCATCAAAAGAATTTAAAACGTTTGTACGATATATTCATCAATAATAGTTATCCACCTAAACTAGTTAAGAATATAATCCGCAATTCCTCGGTGGTTGGTATGGTTGGCATTTACCACCCTACGGATAGGCCAAACAGCCAGTGTGTTACCCAAAGCATTGTGAGAAATTTCCTTACTTTAATGAATTGACCCCCAAAGTAGTGGGATTATTTAAAGGTTTTCCTGTCAATATAGGTTGTTACAGTGGCAAAACTCTTCTCGTACACCGATCAATTTATAATCTCATATAATATATAAAATTTAATTCAATAATTTTTGAAATATCATCTACAAAATATCCTGTTCGAATTGTAGTGCTGCTTACACAGGCCAAGCTTTTCAATATCTTAAAAGGAGATTAGACAACGTGAATTACCTTAGGCAGTATAATTGGAAAAAAAAACAAACATTTTTATGATAATAGGGAAAAAACAAGAAAAAGGCCTTGATCTATTAGTCAGAATCTATAATCACCTGAAGGTGCTCGGTTAGAGCGAAACCGGTCTTGTGATATATTAAAGAATTTTTGAGGATCAAGACCTTTTTCTTGTTTTTTTGCCCTATGTATACTACTCACATAGAGTCAAATTATAAATGTTATTTTTGTGATTGAACCCCAGTGACCAACTATATTATTTATTTCATATTTTATAAATATTTAAAAAATATTAAATCTTTCTTGAATATTAGTTATATTAATATAATATGCATAAAATATATTATAGAAAATATATTAGGAAAACATTTAAAAAATATATATGTTATGTAGCATTGATAATATATTATTGCAAATGTTTTCTCAATATATTTTTCATAACTCTGCAAGAATATTTTGCTTTGTATTTCTGTAAATATTTATTTCATATATAAAAAAAGATTGAATTTTTGCTTTTGTACATTTGGTGCGTAGGACGAATAATATAAAATGGGTAAAATATGCATACATATTAAGTTGGTATGTACCTATTTAAAATGATAGTTTAAAGATTAAATTAGATAATATATATCTAATATGATTTAATTAGTATCTAAGTTGAGCGCTGTAACTTTTCTATAATATATCTGCGTTTTGTATAATATTATTTGTAATATTTGTAAGTGGCGAACGTCAACACAACACCTCTATTCATTACGGTGCCGGTGTTATATGATTTAGTATTGTTTATGCGTCTATGGATTAGGTACATAGAATGCATAGGCGCACGTGCGTATCATCAACGTTTTCATTCGTTTGTCCGTTACATGTTATAGTTTATAATAGTATACGATTAGGGGAGATTAGGGTTAACTGTGTAATTAATTGTTGCGGGGTGTGTTTTAGTTTTTGTGGTGACTACGAGGTAAGCAAAACTTTGAACATGTCATGGCATTTATAAGATAATTGGAATGCTCAATATCGATATGTACAGAAATCGTTTAATAATATAATTGCAGGAATTTTATGCATCATATATATGTACTGCATCTACCAGATAAATTGCTAGTTGATTTGCTTAAAAGATTCATCTCGGTAGATAAGCGTCATAACCGCAAATAGAGGTTAGAATACATTGTGTTGTTTTATTGTTTGCACGTATAATGTTTTCAAATATTATGAAATAAAGTAAAAATAAGTATCGTAAGTATTAGAATGTAGCTACCACTCCAATTATTGTAAATGCTCCAAATGTATTAGTAGGTGTTGATAATGTTGTACGATGTTTTATTCATGGTATGATCTAATACAATTGGCATTGTTTTAGAGGCCACAAGGAAACGCCATGAGAGCGCCACTACCGAAGATATGAAAAAAGCCATAGGGTTGTACCTGGCACCAGCCAAGGCTAGACTTAAAAATGAGTATTTTTCATTTTTATTGGCTTATTCAAATAAAATGATAATAAATACGTTTGTTTTTTATTTAGAACACTTCAATTAAACAATAGTGATTAATTTGATAAACCTTCAGTGTGCCTTAAAAAAATGCCAGAATTATTGATTATTAACTTGTATGAGGTGAGTGTGAAAAAACAAGTTCTTGCCTTTTAGACAACTCTATATATGTTTCAACTTTTCGTTATCGACGTTATACATTCTAAATAACCAAGAACAATTTTAGTTCATTTTGACAAATTAAATAGATTGCATAAAAAATCTCAATTTTCATATAAATATTTTAGAAAAAATATAGCACTTACATTACTTTTAAAATATGGAATAAATATTTCAATTGAATATTTTATCTATATTTAGAAAAAAATATGAAAAATATATTCAAAAACCTCTCACGAAAAATATTTATAAAACATATTTTTAAAAATATCTATGTAATATTTCTGGCTGTTAGGGAACCTTGATCGATAATAAAAAATTAACAGTAACTAGTTATAAAGAGAAAACACAATTTCTTCGCAATAAATTGTAATACAATCAGCCGAATTTATGGAAAGACCTTTATTAAGGCACCATAAAAAAAAAGATTTTGCGCATGCAAAACGCCCAATAATGTATAAAACATCTACTTTTACAATAACATCTTTTTTGCTATTTTCCTGTTACATACATTAAATCTAGCTGTGAACTCATGTATTGTATATTGTTTCTAAAAGAAAAAATCTCACAATTCTTTTACCTCAACAAATACCTCACAGATATCTTCATAAAATTGACACTACCTTCCAGTCGCCCCAGGCATCTCAATCCGACCAATTTGCTTTTTTTTCTGCCTCATAATCCGATAAAAAACGACATAAAAGCTATGGAAAGAGCAGCTACGCTCTGATATACTTCTAAGAAAACGAAATGGTCTGTTGTATCGTGGCTATTACACGGGGTTCGAGTGGCGAATATTCAGTCGCAGAAGTGGATAAGTGGTTTTGGTTGTAGGTCCCTCCAGTTCCATTTGTATGTGAGTGACCAGCGGAGGTTTCCGGAAGCACGGGCAATGATCCATGAATCCCGAGTTCGGTTTCTTTTAAACGCATAGCGCCTTCCTAAAAACCGGTGCGATATAGGGGGAGGAGGGGGAAACCTGCTCTCCTTCCGTGTCGGTCAATTCGAACTTGCGAACTACATTTATTTATGTGGATACAGTGAGCGCCAAAAGTGCAAAAAAAAAAAATATATTAAGCTGCGAGCAAGGGTCCAAATAGTTATGATAACGATTTCAGTTCTCAAAATAGTTATTAGGGAATCATTTTTGTGATTTTACCATAGCTTTTATAGGTACTTTTTGTAAATGTACTAAATTTTTTATCTATGTTCAAGATTCTCAGTTGAAAATTCTTTCTCGCATGAAAATGTTATGCAACTATATTAAAATATCGCAAAAGTGCAGCATTACGGTGGTACTTATTTCTAAGGTAATTTCTTTTATTGCTTTTTCAAAATGAGTAAGCTTTTGTAAATCCACGTAAAAAAATAGCCTATTTTATAACAAGAGTGAACTACGGTAAGACGTACCGCAATGACATTGAAATTTTTAACTCTTTAGCAATAACTATTTACATTAACGATTATTTTATTAAAACTGGTATTTAAGTTTTGTGATTGTGGTGAATTTGTATGAATATTTTTTGCTTTATTTTACAATGCTTGGACTTAATCTTGTGGGTGCAACAAATATCAAATAATGGGTAGCAAGCTTCCTTCAAAAAGGAACTATTTGAGTGTTTTGTTTTATTATATGAGATATTTTAAGACGAATTTAAATGAAAGTGCTGCGCTTATAGGCAATAGATGAGTGCCTCGTTTTTTTTTTTTTTTGGAAAAAGGCCAGGATACCAACACAAGATTGCTTAAATTGCAAACTTGAAGAAGTTTCTGATGCAATAATAGAGGACTTTATAAAAGGATTACAAGGAAAAAAGCAAATGAGTTTGAAGGTGCATTAGATAATCTGTTTGACATATCCTACGCTGATGCTATTAACTTGATGAAGATAGAAGAAGACAAACAGTTTTTAAGGCTTCAAAGAAAAACGTACGCGTTGAATCTATGCTGAGAACCTATAAGAATTTATTTCTCAAAGAAAAGAGGAAAGTTTTATTCGTTTTCCTTTTTGAAATCATACAATTACTTATCATACTATTTATACATTTTTTCTGTCTGTTAATGCATTTCTACGCTTTGAAAGATAAACTAAAACAAATATAGTTTCTGTTAGTGTGTCAGATAATAAGGGAAGAACAGTCATTCAAGTAACCTTACTCGCTTTAATTCTTTTTCTCTGGGAATTACTATGAGATTCAAAAAGATTGTCAATTCCGCTCCTATAGATAGTAACAGGGTGTAGGTATATGCCGCGTGTTTGTAATGAAGGTTTGAACTAAGTCAGTGTTGGAACACAAGAAAGTAAGCGGATCTGTCATAAATAAGGAAAACGTAACCTATATTTGAACTCGCATTATATAAACGACTATGGATTGGTGTTTCTGCTTGTAAAAATGAAATGTAATTAATTTAACTTTACTAAATTATGATTTTATAATTCAGTACTAACTGGTGTTTAACTAAGTTTATTTATTACTTTAGATTATAACATACAATTAGTATAATTATTAAGTGACAAAACTGCACCTCTCAGTTCTTCTATGGTATACATGCGGTTTCTATAGATCCTATTTTTTAGATAGCCAAACATGAAGTAATCTAATGGGGTTAGATCAGGCGATCTTGGTGGCCATCTTTGTGCTCTAACGACCCTGTCAGCAAAAAACTGTTGAAGATATTGGCAGGTTTGTCGAGCAGTATGTGCTGGAGCATTATCGTCCTGAAAATAACTTGCTTCAAGCTCATTTTCTGGTAACTCTGCAATAAACAATTCCAACATCTGTTGGTAACGTTGGGTTGTTACAGTTTCCTGGAAGAAAATTGGCCCTATTATTCGTTGCCTGGACATAGTTAACCAAACGCCAACTTTTATAGGATGCAATTGCGTTTCTCGAAATTCATGTGGATTTTCTGCAGACCAGATACGATAGTTTTGTGAATTGATATAGCCTGTTAGATAAAACCAGGCTTCATCCGAGAAAAATGATATGTTTAGCAAGTCATCGTCCCTTAAATTGTTATTAAACCAATGACAATATTCCAATCGCCTATTGTAATCTAATGGTAATAATTCCGGTACCATAGAAACTTTATAGGGATGAAAATGTAACTTCCTTTTGACAGCTCATTGCGCTGAAGTGTATGGTAAGCCTATAAAATTATAAAATGTAATAAACTATTTCACTTACTGTTAACATTGATTTTTTACCTGTTTGTTGAGCTAATTACCACAGATAAATTCCCTTATTTTCTTACAGTATTCAGAAATATTATTATTGGTGATATTAGATGTAAATATAAACGGTTTGAAAAAAATTATAAGATAAATAATCGAAAGATACTACAACACGAACGCCAATGTCGCTAAATGTCAAGAAAATTCATTTAATGTATGAAATTTGTATGTAACTAACTTCGCTCATTAAATTGGTAATAAGTATAGATAATTTTTCCGGAAAACCGTTTTTTTTTTTTACGACAATCATTTTGAATCTCATAGTAGTTTTATAGTGTGTCAAATAGCGGGGGAAGAACAGAACTGCGAACTATTTGTATTTTATTTAGTGAGCAAGAAGACTCTAACGGCAAGCTTCTCAATGAAGATTGCAACATAGATCAGGGTTTATAACCTCATATATCTAAAGCAAACGGGGATAGACAATATATTTTAACACAAAAGGACAGGTGTTGCATTAGATAAATGTTGTGTTAGTGTTAGCAATGCAGATCACATTTTAACTGCTTGTGTAGATAATTTTAGTCCAAAGTCCAAATGACTTTGCTATAAACCGTTCTTCAATCAAAAGACATATCTTATATCGATCAAAAATTCTTTTCGAGCGAAAAAAAATCATGAGGGTTATATTAAAGGCTATGAAACTCTTTCCTTAAGGGAGTTAATGATGTCGCTGAAAGAGGCATAAAGCTTATTGAAGAGTTTAATAGTAAAATCACCAAAAATGAGGAAGAAAAACAACATTTACTCAAGGTTGGTAATCGTGGCAATATGATGAAAATCCCTTAAACTTTAGAAACATATTTACAATGTTTTTGGAAATAACTTCAAACAATTTCCTGCTAGTGTCTTTTTAACTGCAGACGGTGTACACCAGAGACGGAGGAATACATGTTCAATTTACAACTTTCGGTAATTAAGAGGAGGAATTAATGACGGATATCTAAGCAAGGATTACCTTAATTGCACTTCACAAAATGTCATTAACAATTGTAACAGGTGTTGCGGCACAGCCTGTAAGCAATCGCGACACTCCGCAGAACTCGCTCTTGTTTATTTGCCTCGTTTCTGCGCGGAGAATCGGAAAGTTTCGAATATAAATATTTCGTTTTAGAGTATCGTATTTCGCGCGGCGAGTATTTGCGCTTTTAAGGCGAAATCCCTAGTCAACGAGTACATAAGATTAATAGTAGGCTTTGTTTATCCTATGTAAATGCTATTAGCGCATTTCGGGGCGCTTAAAGGCTGTGCCCGGGCATTTATTTGCTACAACATCCAGGAGATGTACCAACGACATCCAAATACTCGATGATTTATCACGAATACACCCACTATCTTACCCCGAAGGTGCCGTATGGGATTGCCGGCGTTAGGTCCGCTGAATGCGTCTTCGTACCGACTATAGGAAGGGGTTAATAATAGGGCCGAAGTCTTGCGCTGGACGGAGAAGGGTGGAACTTTAAATAAATCCCAGAAGCTACACGCGCGGACTTTGCGGCCTTAATTGATTTAATTACATTGTGTTAATTAGGGTAGCTGTTTGGGAGCAATTGGATATATTCAGCAGACCGCGCCTGCTAGGTACCCCAACAGTAACGGCTGCGGGCTCTCCGAGAGAGGCATTCGAATCCAGAATTTTACAAATAATTAAATTCAATTTATCAAAATCTCGTGCTCCCCTTTATAATTCACATCTTTCGTGTTTTGTAATAATTCACCTCGACAAAATGAAACGTTTTGTTTTGGTATACGAAATCTTCACATCGACGATACGGAAAATGCGATCTGCGTCGAATTAATCAAATTTATTGGTTAGTAAACTGAGAGAAAAGGTTTTACTAGAATTTTTAATAAGAAATTTGCGTTAACACAAAATAAAATTAATAATAATAATTTATTTTGTTCAGTGGACTCAAGTTGAGCATAGGACACGTCATTCAAAGTACAATGAAGAATTTGTAGATATACACTGTAAAAAAAGTTGCAGTAAAATTACATGTAAAATCGTTGGTAACAAAGTTGCCTACAATTTTACAGGTAAATTTGCTTCATAAGGTAAAATTTTTACCATCTAGTAAATTTCACATGCTGATGTGTTTTCAAAGATTGTACTGTAAAATCGTATGTAATATTTATATGAACTCTATATTTACCGAACACTGGAAGTAAATTTTCATCTGTATTTTATAAAGAGAGCAAGCAACTTACCTAATTCTTTTTATAGCACCTAAGTAGGTCATACTGAATCGCTCAACCAGGGATCAAGAATGAACACGCTTACGCGAAACCTACGATTGTTTGTGACGTACATGATTTATTGACGCAATAATAAGTTGCACAAACTAATAGAATTACCTACGCGACGCAGATAAATAATCCAATAAACCAATCAACATTGCGGCGTATGAATTTCGTATTTCCATGACATCTATTAGTTTACCCGAAAATTCAAGTAAAAACAAAAAATATAAAAGATCCTCATATTTTTACAGCAAAATTAATAGTTCACTAGTTAAAATTACTTTAAAGTGCACTAAATACCCAAAAAAAATGTCAATTTTACCACTTTTAAGTAAATTTTGAGAGTAAATACAAAATTGTACATGTTTTTCCTGTATTTTCCTTTTGAATTTTTGTTACATCTTAAACTTACATGAAAAAGCTATAAATTTTACCGAAATTTCTTTTTCCATGTTAAATATCCTAGAAAGAACATGTAAAACAAAATTTACATGATTTATTGTGGTAAATTCACAACGTTATTACATGTAATATTCCTGATTTACCATGGCAAAATTACTGTAATTTTTTACAGTGTACCTCCGAAAACACTATCATTTGAAACATTTAAATATAAAGAAATAATATGTTTTAAATAAGCAATCAAGAACTACAAATCCCATCAGTCGTCTAAGTATTCCTTAAATGTGTAGTAACCTTTGGAGAGCAATAAACGTCTTAAGGCGAATCTGGACGGCCTTTTAATGAGATTCTCTTCCAGGAGATGGCGCGGATGTTTTTCCGCTGTTTTTAGACATACCAATCCATTTTTTTGTTTACATTTGGTTAAGTGATTGTTTTGAAAACAGTATTTAAAATTGCGCCCACGTTTTATTTGTTTAAATTTTCTTTTTTTTCATTTTTTGTTTGGTTTTATTTGGCTTCCAAAAAGGAAAAATAAAAAAGTAGTCAAGGGCGACGGTTCAGCGGTCCTTACTAATACTAAAACATTTTTTTTCATTTCTTTCTGATAGCAAATATCGTCCGAAAGAGGAAAATGCGTTTTCTCTTTGATCTCGTCCGCCGGGACAACCATAACTAGGACGGTAGCACACTCGTCGAATTGAGTGCGCTACATACATGATACCGGTTCAAGTAATCAGATCTTTTCAAAACATTAATTAGTCTGTCATATGAACTTGAATGTATAGGGTAACACTATTTCATATGTTTTTTTTTAGAAAAATCAAAATTGAAATGCAAATTAATAAGATACTATCAGTAATTTTATTTGATTTACTAGGCTACAAAGAATACTATTAATTTAGAAATACATAATTATAGCACTGATAATATAATCCGTACTATGAATCAGTAGAATTAGTGACTTATTTTGTAAATTGAGTAACTGCTGTTTTCCGAAAACTGAATTATCTCCAGGTATGCACAAATGTGAAGAGCATTTGTAGAACACGTGATTGCAGGAATAAACCTCAAGCGATAGTCAGATCGAAAAGAAAGATACCTCTTGTCTTTTTGAATGGTATGAATTGTTTGCCTTCTATATTACATGGGCCCAAAATCAATTGCTAAGATTGTCTAGAGTATTCGCTACGTTTCATTGAGTGTTATTCTATACCTGTATCTATGATTTTACAATACAACTTCCTATAGGGTAACTTGTGATAAATGAGTAAGGGTGCCACACACTGTCACAAACATGCAAACCTCACTCAACACACACACACACACACACAGACATCGCACACCTGTAGTCAAGTACCTCTAAAGTTTTTTCTCTGGAACTGACTTAGCACTGTAGTTATTGTATGAAGAATATTTACTTCCTTACAAGTAGCAAACCGCATTATCTAAAAATGGATAAAAGATACTCGTCAAAAGGCGAAAGCATCTTCGTATCAGCGCGAAAAGAAAAAAGGCTTCTTCTAAGATTTAATATTCCATAGTACAAAATGTAAGGTCCATATCTACTTACCTAGACATTTTATTACTTTGTCATTGCGTATTTCAGTGCGCCAAAATCCAAAAATAATTTTAGGGCGGTCAATATAAATGACTATGATATAAGGTATGTAATCTAAGCAGATATAAAAGAAATTGTAATTTATAGGTACACTTTACCCAGTCGAAAAAATGGCTGTATGCATTTTTTTTATTTGCATTTTATTGATGTTCTGTTCGTAATACCATTGGCATCAAGGAAATTATTGAAGTGCTTTAGTATTTATAATTATAAGTCGTTAATAAAAAGTAGATACATTACCTATTATTAACATTTACACATTTTAAGAATTTCCCACTTATTTAAAACATAGGTAGGAAGTAGGTTTTGGGTTGTGTAAAATACACAAAAAGACAGAACTGAAAGCAGAATTGAATATCCTTATATTTATATCTTACGTGATGCCATAGGAGACCATCTGTACGTAGATACGTCCTCAAAACAAACATCGGTCTGTGCGTTAGGTTACGATAGAAGCCGGCGGCCTGACGGCATTTGATGGAAAAAAGAAAAATGAATATTTCTGTTTCGGGCGTTATTATTAGTCCAAATTCAAAAATTAAAAAAGTTTTGTCATTAAGACATTGGTCTTCACATGCGCCGTTGAGCCGATTTTAGAAATTGTTTTTAATAACAAAGTTACAACATTTAAAAATTTAAATACATAGAAAATAAAAAAAGTAAAACGTTGGCGCATATTCAAACATTATTTTAAGACAATACAGTTTAAAATTTCAAAATCGTTCGTACCGTTTTCCCAAAAAGCGCGGAATATTTTTCCGATATATTTATCTCTGTCGCACACTTGGACGTCCAGATTCGCCTTAATATTACAGCGAAGAATATTTTGTTGCATATATTTATAACCTACTGGAAGGTTATTGTAAGCCTTAATGGCTAAATAATGAGGGTTCCGTTCACGAAATGCTCGTCGGTGTCACGGCACTTCTAATATATGTGAATTCCTGGTGTGGTATGACTGGAATTGATTTAATTTCAGCATTTCATTAATATGGTCCCTGGCATACATTAGCAGTTGGTATATAAACTCCCTACTCAACGTCATCACCCCAACATTCCAAAACAACCTACGACAGCTCGGCAATGTCCTCTTTTGCAACCTAAACACTCGGCCCACTTCAGAAGAAGCTCCCCAAACGACAAAATCCACTTCGTTTTTAAGCCGAGATTAAACATAACAAACTCCAACTAGCCTCTGCAACTTCATCAATGTGGTTTTTCCAGCTACACCTAGAATCAATCGTTAATCCTAAAAATTTGTGAAATTAACCTGATGCGTTATACTATTACCATTGACTTGAGAGTAATCTTTTTCAGTATTTGTTGTTTTAAATTCTATGAAAACTGTAACATAATTTACTTTACTTGCCTCTCTACTAATTTCCTTTGAATTCTTTGCACTAACAAACATTGATGTATCGTCCGCAGACATCACAGCATCCAACAGAGACACGTCATTGATATACAGAATATAAAGCAGAGGACCGAGCACACTTCCTTACGGCACACCTCATTTTACTGGTGGTACAACATGATTTCGTACAATTTACTTCAACGTAATGTGTTCTATTACTTAAATAACTTGCAAACCAGTCATACGCTAATCCTCTTATGCCACAACTTAATTCATCTAAACGAATGTCATGGTCCACCAAGTCAAAAGCTTTGCTTAGGTCAAGGTAACAACCTGCACACGTTTTACCGTCATCCAAATGATTGTAAAGAGCATTTAAAAATATTTAAGATAGCTGAACTGGTGGATCTACTTTTTCTAAAACCGAATTTAAGAAGTTAAGAATTTTCTCCGAAGCCTTGGACAAGGAAGGAAGCAAGGTAATTGGTCGAAGATCTGAGGATGATTTTTTTTAGGAATGGCAATAAGAATAGCCTGCTTCCAAATAGTAGGAAAGGTATTAGATGGAATATAAGAATTTATAATATTTGTAGTATGGGGCAAGATATAGGGACAATAAAGTTTTATTAATTGCACTGAAAGGTAGTCCATAGGCATTGCTCTTGAGTTCATCAATATACTTACGAACTGTAGATGTATCAACAGTAGTAAATGAAAAAGTAGATATGTTATTATTGAGTTTAGATTTTAAGTAGAAATCAGTTACTAGTGAAACCTTGGGTTGCAGGCAGAGAATTAATGAAACATTGATTAATAGCGTCAGCATCATTTAAATGCTCTGGTAAAACAGAACTTTTTGGTTGTTTAACATGCAATTTTTTTAATTCCCTCCACTTGTTCTTCTGGACTACGGAATTGAAATTTATACCGGAAATAAGCTTTTTTCTCATTAGTAACCGATTTGTTAGTAAGATTACGTAAAGATTTGTAGTAATCAAAATGTGAAAGGCGTTTTATTAACACATACCGCTTCTTTGCGTTGTTTCTAAGTTATATCATGAGCCTAATCGTATCAGTTAACCAAGGTTTCGCCCTCGTTGGTAAAATTTTCATTTATATACACAGTGACCGGCATAAATATTGCAACATATGGGATTTTTTTTTATTATTACAATATTAATTAAGACTTTTTTTGGGGATAGGTAGGGCATGTCTGGGAATCCCAAAATCTATTTTGACACACGTCACGTAACCACTAGTATGGCGGTAAATTTAAAAAATATGATGTTAATCTCCAAAAAACAAAACGGAATACATGGTCTTCACACGGAAACGACAAACACCCAAATTCAATATTACAGTAAAAAATCAAACCATACGACAAACACATCAAACAAAATACTTGGGAATTATAATAGAACACAACTTAAAATGGGATACCCACATACGCAGCCTAATAAAAAGAAACACAACAACAATAGCAGGGATAAGTAAGATAAGAAACATATTACCGTTACATATGAGGAAACCAATATACCATTCTATATTCACATCCAACATAAACTACCTAATAAATATATGGAGCCACACAAGCAACAAAAATTTAAATAAATTACAAAGACAACAAAATAAAATACTGAAAATACTTTATAGCATGGAGAGAAGAACACCAACTGCAGAAATATATACAAAAACACAAGAACTGAATATACAACAAATCATACAATTAAATAATATGGCGTTAATACATAAAATAGAAAAGAAAATGGTAAAAACTGACTATAGACTAGTAAAAAATACAGAAATACATACACACAATATAAGAAGACGCTCTCATTTAAGAATTGAAAAAACTATTAGCAACAAACTCATAAAAACCCCAAATAATGAAACCATTAAACAATATAACAAACTACCAAAGGAAATTAAAGACTTGACACACATCAAATTCAAAAAAACAATAAAAACCATGATAATGCAACACAAGATATAAAACCGAAGAGTTGACGGATTGCTATACCAACAACATCGCTCTCGATACCGCTAGTCCGAGGCGAGGCAGGCCAGCCTCACCACCTTGGATGAGGACAGAGAGCGGGAAGCCAACAGCGGACATGAAGACATTACTGTATACATGTACTGTATATATTTTACCTTTTCCATCTTTTAATTTTGTTATATACGTGTGTACATATTTGTCAAATAAAGAACTTTCAAACTAAAAAAAGTGAGGTTAGATGACATAATATCCAAGAAAGTTATTTGAAAAAGTTGTTTAGAATTCAATTCTGAGGCTGTGTGCAAATTTTTATAAAGATATTTTAGAAAATAAATAATAAAATAAATAATAATAATAATATCTATTCCTTCCAGAAATACAAAATAATAATATAAAATTACAATAAATCAAAGAAAATAATTAGAAAAGCCAAATAGCATATAGTAGGTAAAATAAAAATAGTTTAATGTCTATGAAACTCAATAAAAATAAATGATTAATAATAAAGTACTTTTAGCTAATGATGTGAATTCTTATTAAGCAAAAACATTTAAGCAATAACTAATAGTAATGAACAACTTGTTAGACACAAATATCGTTCTGTTTCTTATAAGTAAGGTAGGCTTTGAAATTGAAACGACAAAATAATGTAGCAAACTATTTTAACTTTCTGGTAAATGAGTAATTACTACTATTTTTATTTTACCTACTGTTTATTATTCGTTGTTCTGTAATTTCAAAATCTACTTTAAAACCTTCGGTGAGCGCATGTAGTGTTATCAGTTTTGGACTAACGCTTTTCATTTTAATGAAAAAAAACAAAAAGAAGTATTATAATTTTCAATAAAGATAATGTTATAATAATTGCTGAGTGGTTTAGAATGAAAAAGTTTGTGAACTTTCATTTATTAGTACTATATACAGTCCCTTGCAACAACAATTGTCATACCGAAAACGTACTTTTCAGTTTTCACTGCGTTAATTATGCAAACATTGACGAAATTGTTTGAGTATCAACCAGATTTAGAAATATTACTGCTGTTGAGCTACTAAAAACGTAAAAAATGGAAATATGTAATTCAATGAAACAATATTTGGAAAAATTGTGATTTTCATTTTTTTTTTTTATCTTTACAAAAATTTGCACATAGTCTCATAATTGAATTCTAAGCAACTTTTTCAAATAACTTTTTTGGATATCTTGACATCTGACCTTACTTTTTGGAAATTCATGGCATATTTTTTAAATTTACCGCCATACTAGTGATCGCGTGACGTATGTCAAAATAAATTTTGGGGTTCCTAGACATGCACAACCTATCCCCCCAAGAAAAATTTGGAATATTTTAATAATAAAAAATAGTCCCACATGTTGTAATATTTATGCCGGTCACTGTATATATGTTTATATTTTTTTTTTATTATTGTAACAAAAGAAAATAACTATTAGTTAAGTCTAATACATATATATTAGAAATGAACCATATAAGAAAAATGAGATAAACAGCATCAATGGCTTTAGGGATATTGCAAATTTATCTAAAATTTATTATTTTATAATCACTTAATTTGTTTAAAATAAAAAAAAAATCTGATTCTCATTACCGTCTTATGACTTGCCAATGCCCATGCATAATTCTTTTCAAAGATCCCTTCTGATGAGGGCTGTGAGGTTTGGCACATCTACAACACGCAATGAGTACCAACTACAAACACGCTAAATCTCATTCAAACCGGTGAGTCACTGTCTGGGTACTTCTCTTGTGAACCAAGGACTAAGGCTGGTCCTGCACTCAATCGATATTTTCTTCTGGCCGTGTAACATATCTTTGATATATGGAGACTGTTGATTTTTACCATGCGTTCAATTTGAAAGTTATATGCGAGTTAAATGTACCAAAAAGTGAGCTCGTGTTTCTGAATTCAGTGCTCCAGACGTTCAATTAGCCACCGCTGTAACTACTAACTGCCATTTCATTTTTCCAAATAAATCCGGCTTTTTGAAATAATTGTTCACGCAAATAATCCGGGAAGAGTTTTAAATTGTACGGGAATTCGAGCGATAAAAGGACACAATAGCGCCCTCAAATTCGCGGCAGACCCCGGGGGAACAATGCGAACGGCAAATAAAATTAAGAAATATAGAAATGTCCGCGACAACAGAAAGGAAATATGTATTTAAAAGGTTATTAATTATATATGGCCGGATAAAAGAGGGGAAACAATTGAGGACGGGAGAGTGAAAAAGTGTTGAAAACGCTTATTGTGTATTACCCTCGTCTCATTCTCTCCACTTTTCCTCCCATTATTTTCTTTTTTTTTTTTGTGAGTGTTGTAGGAAGATATGCGCGAAATTTTTCGTTTTCGATAACTCGAGCGGGGCGATTTTAATTAAATTATCAAATTTACACGGTCAAATTCAAATATTAGTGCGTGAAACATAAAAGTACGCTCGACGGCTTAATTTGCCGAAGAACCACTCATGTCAATTGTTGAAAATATGGAGTTATGGACATTAAATTCGATGAACACATACGAAGCGGCGATAATTGGTAATTTTCTCCGTACTTTAGAACCGGACAAATAAGTGAAAAATACTCTTGTATATAATTTACTCCACCGAGTATACGTGATGTTTTACTGGCAAGAAACTCTTCTTGTAACTCTTAAACAATAACAAATAGAAAGATGTTAGTGGGATCTATTGAATTTCAGGACAAATTTTGAAGAAATAATGTTTTTCTATCTTTTTTTTTTAGCCGTGATACTTTAAATGAAACAATTCTCTTTTCTGTTAGAAGTATCGGCTGACTTTAATTATTAAACTTTAAATAAAATAAATATTTTTATATACACACGTTTCGACTATCTTTTATTAAAGTCTATAATTTATATTTTTGCACGGAATTTTCTTCCTAGTGAAACTCACAACAGCACATTTCTCTATATTAAGTTTCGATTTAATATTCTGACACCAAACAAATCTTGCAAAGCCGGTGCATCATCGATGGCGCGCTAACTTTGGCATAAATCTTGCAGTCATCTACGTACAGAAGGCACTTAGATATTTTAAAAATCTCAGATAAATCATTTACAAAGATGGTGAATAATAGAGGCCCTAAATTACTACCTTGAGGTACTCCGGATGTTTCTAGAAAAAGGTTCGAATGTGTGTTCTTGTAAAACACAATTTGTCTCTTCAATTACACTAGCAGGAATGAAAAATATTAATCATGTTACAAGAAAAATCGAACCCACGTAGTTTAAATGAGAGAATTTGGTGATTTACTTTACCAAAGGCCTTACTAAAATCAATATAAATAACATCCAATTACGATCGGTTTTCCACTACTGATGATACATCATGAGAAAACACTAAGAGATTGGTCACTGTTGATGGTCCACGTTGACATTTTGTTAATTTCAATTTATTTTAAATTTTTACAACAGCAGGCAATATAGAGGCTATGGTCGATAATTAGTCATTAGCCTGGCATCTCCCTTTTTAAAAAGTGTTACTTGGCAATGATAAATTAAAGATATGCTTCAATTAGCCAATTAAAAAGTCAACACAGGCCTTATTTATATATAGTTCGGAATGTCATCAATACCTGGAGAAGCTTTTGAAAGATTTTTGTATTTTTTAAATTAACTTTATGGTTAAAATTTCGTTCGTGTTCTTTCGATGCTGTTTGATAATTAGATGGTTTGTGTCCCTGTTATCTGGTTTTCAGGAATTGGCGAAACAAATTTGGCCAATATATTTCCTGTCACAGAGTCTTCACATGAAATTATCTAAGCAACTTGTCGTTACTTTGGAAGAAAACCACCAACATTGGAGATTTTTGTGCTTAGTGCTAAAACATATCCAAAATGCGTACACAATATGAATACACAAATAGTAAACATTGTCGTATAACAAATAAGGAAACTAATTAAAATACGAGATTTCAAAATATTGTATTTAGGTGTGTTGAACAACATTTGCGGACATTGTCAAATGCATTTCTAATTATAATTTTCCTCTATGAAGGCTGACGATAAACAAGCTCCTAAACATCCCCACGGAGCATCAAGTTAAGTCAGATCTGTGGACCTTTCTGGCAATCGATATTTCTATTGCTGTTTTCAACTACTGGGAGAATAAATAAATAAATAAAATTCTTCTGGAAACCTATAACCAGGAGAGGTTTAGAGAATGCATCAACCTGAGTAAGAACAATGTTCCCATATTAACAGGAATACTTTCAGGCCATTGTAAACTGAAAGGACACCTGAACAAGCTTGAATTCGAAAAGGAATCTGAATGTAGATTTTGTGGGGAACAGGATGAAACACCCACCCATCTCCTCTCAAATTGCGTGGCACTGTGCAACTCAAGGACGTTGCACCTGGGAGCATGTGAAATCGAATCTAACCTGGGGCCTTCTGATATCCTAGACTTTCTGAGAGGAATAGGATTGGAAAGCCAGCTGTAAAACAGCAAGAATGGGGAGTATAATAGATCTTTTAGGTCGCAGTGTAACATCACCCTTACCATATACATACACACATACATACTAGAGTTTAACGAATGAGGTAGAAGCCTCGGGAATATCCCGAGACACCGCAAGGCACAGTATCGAACGAGCTAGCTCGGAATTCCAGCGATAAATATAGTATAGATCGCAGGTAAATAGATTATTTACACAGCAACAAGTTAGTACGAATAGCATTTGTAAAAACAAATCATTCCAATAATTCTTTTTCTAACATTTTTATAACATACATTATGTTTTCACTTTATACAAATACGTGCAGATTAACATCTGCACTTTATTTCTGCTTATAAAATGCAGTAATTTTGTTAGACGATGTGTATGTGATCATTATAGTAGAAGCCTAGGAAATATAAGTGTAGTTTTTAATCTACAAATAAGTCTATGTAAAAAAAAATCATTTTGACATAGACTTAAGACTGAGTTGAGTTGTCAAAACGCGGTGGTACCAATCCACATCTATTGACTGTTTACATCGGTTAAATTAAATAAGATTTTCTGAATATTTTCCTCGGTCAAAAAAAATCTAATACAAATTTCGTGCGTTAGGTCATTTACAGCACTCGAATTCTTACCGCACTCTCTGTTTTGATATTCCACTTTTCTAATCCTTTCAAATTTTCAGTTCAGTCTTTCAAAGGAAAGTACATTACGTACAGGTTTCTTTTCTGCGATTGGATATTATATTCCCTAAAATAAGGAAACAGTTTATATTAACATTTCCCCTATATAGAACCATATTCTTTATTTTTTCTATTTTCTTTAGAAAACCTTATCTTATACAAATACTTTAATTACTTTCAAACATTATTAAACACTGGAGCTACTAAGATTAAAAATGCGATCAGAATAATTAAAAATTAAAAAGTAGAAGACAGGACATACTTGATAAGAATAAAGGGATTTATAAATAGAAATTCGATGATCTGAAAGTATAAGTAGATCTGTACTAAGATATTTCAAAATGTCCTTCACTTCTTCTATGTGGTAATTAGAAATACAACCGCCTTTCTCAAACAATTTAAGTGACATATCTTTTTAGAAAATCAAATGAGATTAAGGTATATTATATCTTATTTGTTCAAAAATTACGGATATTTTTAAGTATGCAGTAATAGTGAAGGCATTTTGGGTCGTATTATTTTCCCTTTATTAAGGACTTTTATTAATTTTTTATTATAATTTTCCTTTGTCTAACGAGTTAGAGAATGTTGTTAAAATCTAATTAAAGTAATATTGTAAACAAGAGTAAACGTTCTTTAAAATATTATTTAGTTTGACAATTGTCTAAATAATAAATTACTGATAGTTAATATGGGAGATATTCAAGATATGTGGGATGAAATTGAGTTAATTGATAATAATATGGATCCTTTTGGGGCAGGAAACCGTGTTTATCAATATAAAGTTAGAGAAAATCCATTTGAAGAATTTTCTGGCGGAGAATTTAAGATAAGATACAGATTGACCAAGGATACAGCGCATTACGTGATAGATTTTATACGCGAAGATTTAAATTCTGTTTATAACAGAGTAGTGGACATCAGCGTAGAACTTCAGTTCTTTATTACACTGATCTTTGCTAAAAGCAGTTTTCTGCAAATTTTTTTTTTGTAAATGCCAACTGCAAATTTTGCCTGAACTCTCATTCGATAGTAAGCACTTCGTATTGTTTTTGTTGGTATATTTTTAACAATTAGATAGGGTTTTTTTGGTTTTTGAGGGTTGGACATAAAAGGACATCACACACACGAACACACACAACCATAACACATACACAGAGAGACAGACGCGCGAAATTGTTACAGACATAAATAATAAAATAACACAAGAAACAACATACAAGTAGAGTATAGAGTGTACAAGTAGAAAGTAATCAACAACAGGTTATGGGTACAGATTCCCTGTTTTTCGAGCAAATAAACACTTTACGTGGAGGTAAAAGTGACGTACAATACTTGTATCTTGTGTGAAAACATGGAGGTTACATCGATGGCGTTCTCAAGTATAAAATTGAACAACAACAACTATCAGCTATGGAAACTTCAGTTGAAAATTCTACTAAAAGCAAAAAGGGCCTGGTGTGTGATAGAATCGAAGAAACCTAAAATAGAAGAAAATGCAGAGGAAGCGGAGATGAAAAGGACAAAAGGAGAAATTGACGTATATGAAGAGAAAACTGCTATTACGGCATCAATAATTTTATCAACATTGGAATCTATTCAAGCTAAATTTAGACGAAGCTAAGGACATATGGTTCAAGTTAAAAGAAATACACGAAGGTAAAGTGTCATCACGAAGAATTGAATTAAGATTAGAATTAAGTGCGATTAAGAAAGGAAGTAATGAAAGTTTAGATCAGTTTTTAGCTAGAGCACAATACATAAAAGATCAGTTAGAACAATGTGGATCGCATGTAGAGAATGAAGAATATAGGTCTGTTATTAAATGGCTTACCGAAAGAGATATATGTTTATCCTCGTGGATGATTACACCAGGAAAATATTTATTTATTTTTTGAAAAGGAAAATGAAGTATTGGAAAAATTTCAATCTTTTAAGGCAGAAGTTGAAAACCAAACCAATAAACAAATTAAAAGACTAAGAAGCGATAATGGGGCTGAATTTAAAAATCACACATTTCAGAATTATCTTAAAGAACATAATCCATGAAAAAACAGCAGCTTATACACCACAAGAGAATGGGGTTGCAGAGAGAACAAATCTACAATTATACAAATGGTAAGATGCATGTTGCAAGACTGGTTTATCGTTAAGATTTTGGGCAGAAGCCGCATATTATGCCACATATTTAAAAAACAGGACTTTTATGAACAAGAAAAATACTACAGCTGAAGAGAAATATTCAGATATGAAACCTGGCGTAAGACGCTTAAAAAGATTTGGATCATTGGCGTATTACCTAATCAAGCATAATAGAAAAAAGTTGGATTCAACAACCATGAAAGCAATTTTTCTTGGATATGATCATTTAACCAAACACTACAGATTGTATTGCAAATACGCTTATAGTAGTCAGTGATGCCAAAATTGACGAAGAAACAAAAGGAGCAAATATTTTACTGACACTTCAAGAAAATAAATCATTTGAACAATTTGAATACATACCGACAATTGAAATTCCAGTAACAAGAATTGACGAAATCGAAGATGAAGAACAGAAATGGCGACACCCAACACGCAGAAACAAGGAAAGAAGAAATTGAAGATGAACACAGAAATGAAAATATTCAACACGAAGAAACAAGAAACGAAGAAATCGAAGATGAAGAACATCCAACACGAAGAAACAAGAAATGAAGAAATTGAAGTTAAAGAACAAGAGAAAGAAGACATTCCACGCGAAGAAGCGAGAAACGAAGAAATTGAAGATGTCGAAGGGTCAAGTGATGGACGCGACGAAGCAGTAAATAAAGAAACTGAATCATTTGGACAAGAATCCTTTAATGAAGCTGAACATATTTCGTCAGAATCAGAACTAGATGATGGAGCGAAGGAAACGAGCGAAGTCGACTCAACATACCAACCAATTGGAAGTATCGGAGTGAATGAAAATTTTCCATGTCGAAGATCAGAAAAAATACAAGCGAAAAGAGAATATAGAGTTAATTTTTTGACGTACCAAGAACCTAAAACATATGAAAGGAAAGACAAAAACCAGTGGATGATTGCTATCAATGCGGAAATAGATGCACATGAGAAAAACAAGATTTGGAGGATTGTGGACAGACCGAAAAATAGAAAGATACTGGATTCAAAATGGATATTCAAAATCAGTGACAAAGACGATTTGAGAGTTTTGTAAAATTGCTTGTGGAATTTACTAAAAAGTTGTATTATTTTTTGTTGTTAAATTTAGATGAAGGATGTAGAAAATTGTTAAAATGGGGAGGGTGTTGGTATATTTTTAACAATTAGATAAGGGTTTTTTGGTTTTTGAGGGTTGGACATAAAAAGACGCCACACACACGAACACACACAATATATTATATATTTTCACGAACACACTCCACAAGTAATGCTTTTTCGTCTTCAGAAAAGTTCTTTGCTCTTTCCCTTATACCTTCTCTAGAAGTGGTTTTATTTCATGTTATTATTATTATTATTTATCTTAATATTTAAGTGTTAATTATTACTTACTGCAAACTGTTAACTATTACTTACTAAACAATTAATTGTTTGGTTTAAGTGATCATTTTGTTAAACGAGTTATGGTTGGATTCCCTCCTAGAGAAACAACCAGTATTGGATAGTGTATTTTGTGCAAAGTCTCGATTCCAATATAAAGAAATTTCACAGTTTTTCAAAAAATATGTACTCCTTGAAAATTTTGTTGAATTTTTTTGATATATTTAACGGACGCCAAAATTATATGCAGGGAAATTGAAACGGGGTAGACGATGTTAGGGAGCTCCTAGTGGCTGAATTTATTGCTAAAGGGACCGACACATACAAGTTAGAGGCGGCTCTCTCTGGGCCTTCTTCTAGAATCTTCATTTACCTAATCGGATGGCTTGTACTCCGAGTAACGCCAATTGACAAGGACAGTCCAAAGTTTAATATATATCTCGACGATATTTCAAAGAGGGCGTAAGCCGATGGCGGGAACTGGCGAGAGTCCGTTGACAAATATTTAATTAAAATCCCGAAATTAAAACTTTCTTCAAATATTTCAATAACAATCAGAACATTCGAAATTAGAAGGTGTTACGCACTTGTAAAAGTATAATAATTGAGCGCGTTCAACTTCTGGAAAGTTACGAAAAGTGCCGTCATGTTCGCAGCGATAAATCAAAGTTATTGTCGCTTTGCAATAAACTCGTAGCATTTTTATTGTCGAAAGCTACTTTCTCAATCGTGAATAGTAATACATCTATGTATTGCCGAATGTGTAACTACATATAAATCGACGAAATAATCTTAGTTATTAAATTACGGTGCTCTTTACTTCCAGGTTTCACTATATATACATAAACATCGTTGAAATTTTGAGGGGAAAATCCGATTTTCGTTATCCCTAGGCGTTGTACAGCGGAGATTATTGCAAATTTATTTCGTGAGGTGGCTGAGGTTGAGGTATGGCATCCGGCCAGAATACCAATGCGAAGTGTAGACATTTCACCGCCCTTGCCTTGCCCCATCCCTCTGGATCTCGCCACTGACACCGAGACAGTTTATGCATTTGCACCATTGAATTTTAATAATGTCTAGTCTAGTTACTATTGCTGTTTTCGACTTACGACTTAAATAAATAAAAAGAACTCAAGTTGCTATACGATTAAATATGTTCAGAAGTGTTAAAAATGACTAACTAAAACTATAACAAAGCTATTAAATAAAACAACGTAAGTAACATATAATATACAGGGTGTTCCACTTTTCATGGGAACACCTAAATAACTTTTTTATTTGCAAAGCAATCAATACAAAATTGTGTAAGTGTAATAACCCAGATAGCACATTGACTACGCGTATAAGACGTCGGTTAATAATAATTTCTAACTATATGAAAATAATGAAAATGACGTCACTGTGCAAGCTGATAAGTTGTGTGGGCTACGATAATGTACCGTTTTGTATAAATAGCTTTTATAAAGCCAATACCTAGCCAACTATAATTAAAATAAAAAATAGTTTTTCGAGTAATGCCACGAAATTGTTATATATTATTATTTTAAGTAGTTTTTAAATTGAGTTAAGATGTACAAGCTGAGTGATTGATGTCCACTCAGCAATGTGGGGAAGAGTGGAGGTAAATGTAGATTGTTGCAAATCACTCAAGAACCCCAAAATACCAAATTTTGCTAAATTTTTTTCATCTTTAAATTCTTCTACATGCCCAGGAAACCATTCGTGATGCAGATGTACTAGCTACATCGATTTTATATATTGACGTACAGGAGATGTAAAATAGAGATATAAATGCGATAACCTATTATTTATATGCCTGCGATGTACTTGATACAGAACACAAACTATATAACAGTTCTATGTATCTGGTATATAACATATTAACATGGTGAGGATGTAAGACAGATATATGAATAGGATATCTATTATTTATATGCCCGTTATGTAGCTGATATAAAACATCAGAGAACATAAACTATGTAACAATTCTGCGTATGGTACATATTTTTTTATCGAAATGTGGCGTCACTAAAGATGTCATACACCCTAAAGCCCGCTCTGCACCTTCTTCATATTCTTGTCTATGTCGTCTAGGTCTAGAATATGTGCAACAACGTGTATCAGCTTGTGCGTATCGAATATGTCTAGTGATAACTTCCAAGGGTATTGCCAAAATTTCAATATTCTGCTGTTCATTGAAGGTAAGTCATCAACACAGTTAATTTTGTAGGTTAAGCTGTTTTTGTTCTTGTAAAAGTTTTAACTCATTACATCAGTTGCTAGGTTAGGTTAGTCACTTTTGCGGTCAAATTTTATTGGTATTTGCTAGGTATATGTAAATATACTACATATTCTTACTCTTTAGATCATCAATTTCAGTACTTTATTGGTTAATACAATGGTCTTTTAATTTTCAGAGACTGTTAAGGTTTTGTAACACATACTACAAACGGTTGCTGAAGTAAAACTAGAAGTTTAAAACGAACTCTCTATAAAATAGGATGGGTATTGTGAAGAAGTAAGAATTTGAAATATTAAGAAGAAAAATGCTACATACTATTTGGAACACCGATTGACAGTAAATCACAAACCCTACAATTATTCCTCAGTCCTAGCCATCAACAACTAATGGATATGGTATCTGAGTACATCTTCGCAAGACATCTCATAATGTGATCTTTCGCTCCTCGGCCATCAATGCCAATGCCGTCAGTGTGGGCAAAACTTTTTTATACCTTCGAACATGTCTGCATTTTATCCAAATATATTTTTAAATTATGGTATTCGAATATCATATAATTAATAACCAAAATGGAATTTGAATGTGTAGCTGCAGCATAGCTCAGGCTTTCTGAACAACGATGAACGAGAAACGGTGTACAAAAATTATGTATGTATGTATTTTTAACTTATATCATTAAAAACTAGTTTCATATAACTTGTGTTATTTTCTATACATTTTTTTTGTTTGGTTTTAGGTTGAAACTGTGTTCTGCAACTGCTTCTGGCCGACGTATCGTTCTCGCTCGTATGAGATATCTTTGAAGCTGCTACTTATGCTGCGGTTGAACCACAGTTTCAGCTGTACAGCAACATTAGTAGCAATACCTAAAGATGTCTCATTCAAGTGAGGACGAAATGTCGGTCACAGGTATTTGCAGGACACAGTTTCAACCGGATACCGAGTCATCGTGTCGATATAACGTTGATATCGCCAGCATATACCTATTCAATATCGCTAGTATATTCTCAGAATGTGTACTTGTTGCGGACATAAGTCTCAACATGTAAGGCGCATGCACGTTACTGAGTACATCACCAGGCTTGCGATATGTACATGTCTACATCGCAGCGATGTACCTGATACATAACTTGGTTTCCTGGGTGTTTATGCTATCAGTAGATAATAACTTGTTATTGCAGTAATAAGAGTGCCATGAAGCAAAAACAACTCACAAATTTTATTCAACATTAAAGAACAAACAAAACGTAGCAACAATTTAATCAACAAATAGGATCATTTTCAACTGAATCAACTTGAAAACGATGCATTTTGTTCAATCGCTATTTGTGATTCATTGTGGATATTCAATGAATATCCCTCTTGTACCCATCAGTAGCTTACGATGGACATCCATAAGTCTTACAGAGGACACTGGTCTGGATGTCCAGTAAATGTCCACCAAAAAGGTTCGAGGAATGTATGTACCATCTTTAACCTCGCAAATTAAATGCGAATCTAAGCTCCATAAATCTTCGATTATTGATGCAATCGAAGCTCAAATAGCAGAATAGTATGCATACTTGTAGTTTCGGTTGCATATAACCGGAGATATGTGGAGGTTCAATACGCATTTAATTTGTTAAAGATGGTACATATTTGGTGTTTATCGAGTCTAGTGGATACCCATTGTTATCCATATGGGTATTTTATGTCTGCCATAAAGACATTTATCGGCTATTACAGTATCTATGTATAACATAATAGAGCACTTACTTAACAGGTTGCCTGCCCCAGCAAATACCTGTGTCTGTTTGGTTGTCACCTGCGTCAGTTATGGCAGTCAACCTCCTAAGTAAAAGTGACTAAACTCTCTTTACTTCTGTACTCACGTACTCTGACAACAAAATTGCATAGGTCGAGTTTTTAATGATCATTTTATCTAATATTCTAATAAATTACCAATCGTTTTTTTTAATGTATTTACTACCCGGCATAGCCAAATTTAAATTCTTAGTAGCTTCAACGTTGAAACATAAAATTACCCACCATTTTGTAACACCATTGTCACTTTAATGCCTTTACGTTGAATTCACTAAAAATAGTGGCGGGAAATTTAAATTTGGCTATTATGGTACTAACTAATGCTGGACATTTTAAAATCAAAATTGAAAATAAAGTATTGTATTTTCTTTACAGTGTACCTAAATACTTACTACATCGTTCAAATTCTTATCATCGGCGAGATATCCCTCTACAGATTTCAAAGAAAATTTAAAGAAAATGGATTCTTCTTTTTCCGTAATATTTATAGCGTCACTTGCTAATTTCATATTGATATTATCTAATGAACTTTATTAATCTAATGAGCTTTATTAAGCATACATGGGTACATTTTTTCATAAAGTACATATCATATATTTGAATAGATCGCTTATCAAAAGTTCCATTTCTGAAAACTTTTATTTGATGCAGGTTGCAATGAGTGCTAAGCTGTTCATAAATTTTAATAGCTATTATTAGCTTTTCTTACGTATACGGTTGCCAATAGCAAGTTGTGCTTATTATCCAACTCTTTGGCACTGCTTTAACGTTATTTTAATCCTCAAATTTTATAACAATTCAAGTGCGATCCATATTTCGAGATGTGTTACAAAAAGTAACATAAAAATATATCAATAATCATTAATAATTTATAGGCAATTAATGGGACTTAATTCAAATAAGTATTTGAAATTATAACAACACAATTCGCTGAAATGAAACGTCATTTAACGCGTATTTACCGCACAGGAATGCTTTTCAAATTTTAAAAGGTAAATTAAATTTATATATACTTTAGAAAAATCTAAATAATTTTAGTTGCTAAATACATGTTGAATTTAATGCTGTTGGCAGCTGCTTTTACCCGGTTTATAAGGATTGATAATAGCTTTTTGTCTGCAGCAGTTGCTGACGGTTCAAAACCATTTTAGTACATACGCAGTCTTGGGCATGAAAGATATGACTGTGTATCTAAAGCTAAATAATTCATCACTTCTAGCAAGCCAAAATGTTCTTAAACTATTTTAACATTATAATCCCACAGATAATTTATTTTATACCGCAAATATATCATTCATATTTTTAGCTGACAACTATTATTAATCAATTCTAACTTTACTTCATAACTATTAAACCTATTTTACTAATTCGAGTTATTTTCATATTTACCCCTTACAATAACAATTTTGGGATAATAATTAATAATAAAAGTAACAACCTATTTAGATTCTACACACAAAAAAATCTATTATCAATCTGAATATTTTTATTTATTCAGAAATCCAAACAATATATATTTAAATGAACTAAATCTTGTTGGTTAGAACATAAGAGTAAATTCTCTGAAAAGACAATATACTCTTAGAACAAATAATATAAATATTTGCATTGAAGTATACTTCCTCCAAATGAACATTGTTATTGTTGCAAGGAATAAATCTATGCAATCATAGCGAGAAAGTCTGTAGATTCAAAATAAAATCCCTTATACGTTTAGTATAATAGATTACTATATAAAATTATTAAATGTTTTGTACTGAAAACATGAAATATCAAATTGAAGTTACCATAATATTGAAACATTTGAGACGAATTTTACCCTACCATTTATTGCATTGAAACTTATCTGTCATTGGTTTCCTCTTTTTTAGGGGGGTTTAGGGGGTTTTGCATATACATACGCTTTACTTGGCGTCACTTTTTGATTGACCAGGGAACAGTGTTGTTGGTTGTGAGTGTAAGTAAATCTAAATGGATACTCCAGCCGTTTCACAGCTACTTAGAGAATGGGGTGGAATGGGGCTGATGCACGGATGCTAGCATTAAAATATTCGAAGGTAAGTGCGTACGTGTTATCTAATATTAAAGGATTACTGGTTTAAAAGGCTTTGAAATAATACTTAGAGTCAGCGCCATTGTGTCGATAATATATGAACATGGTAGGTATGTATTTACTAGTTATTAGTTTTCAGTAGGCAATACCAGCAAATTATTATACAACTGAAATTATATCAGTAACCAACGCCGACTAGAAAGCAGGCCCAGGCATTGAGTGGGAAGTATCCCGAGAATACCGGTCGCAACGACGGATACGCATAACATCTATACCTCTACGCATCAATATCCCGTGCGCACTCCCGGAGTACCTCGATGCGCTACCTTCCCCCAAACATTGTAAAACTATAAAGTATGACAGTAATATTTTAAATTACATAATATTTCTTTATTATTAATTTTCCTACCGAGGTTTTTTGTGTTACAGAAACAAAATTAGTAGTAATTATTACCCCTTGAATAGTAGAAATGCTTAGATTAAGCAGGTAAGTATTATCAGTTCAATATACTTATATTTTGGAAGCAAATAATGGCAATACTTCAAATAATACTTTTATATACTTCTGTCAAATGTACATAAATTATTAAAGCATAAATATGATAGTTTCCAGTTGAGAAAATCTATTTACTCAAATCTAAAATAACTATTTTTGTGGTGAAAATATTATAGGTTCATAATGATTTTATATTGATTAATTTGAACTAAAAAATTGTTTCGTCTAACAAATTCACGGTTTGGAAAACTGAACAAATATTTCTAAATATAAATATAATTCATCTTCTTGCTTATATAGGAAGTTATGTTATATTCAATGTGATGCATTTATATTCAAATTGAGTAATTATTTTTTTGTGTGTATGAGCTATGAAAATCGCGTTTAATTTTTTAAGGAAATATTTTTGGATATATTTTCATAGCAATCTTCAGTTTTGTATCATATATATCACGTTGATAAAATTCTTCCAAGGAACAACAACAAGATACACCCTGTATAATTAATATTAATGTAACGAAATCCATTATTTCATTGAATTACTACTAATATTACTGTAAAAATTAAGTAAAAAATTAAATATATGTATACAGTATTGACATGAACACTTTTTCAGCCCCTTCTTATTCGATAATAGGTGGCAGGGTGAATGGCGACGGAGGGGAACTTTAACTGTGATGGGTCGGTGATTCCCAAGCCGCAATAATTTTTTGTCAAAATTCTCCGACGCTTGCCCCCGGTGCCTGAAATGAAACTCTCAAATTGTTTTGATGTATCTGTAAGCTTATTGTGTGCGTTTCCGATGCATGCCGGGCATCGTTTGCATAACGTCATTTTCGGCCGCCTCCTGAACTGATTTATCGCTTGATTGTGGCCTATTATTGCTTCCTCCGTTTTGTATCGGATTGTTTCCCCGGTTTTTCTCTAACTTATTTTTTAACGATGGAAAACGCAATTTCGTGCCACCGTTATCAATTCCTCTCTCCATTTCACCATTTATTTAAACATGTTCCTCCGTAACTTTTATTCGATTTTATTTGGAACACCTTTAGTTAATCCCAAAGCTGACATACTTTCTAATTAACAATCAATTTTATAAATCGTTAAATCCATGACCCACGTCGAAAGAAAAAAAATAAATGAGATGAACCACAAAACAATAATATTCTGTATATAATTAATTTTTGAAGGTTAAACTTTGGCAGTTAGTGTAGTATAAAAAAAAAGCTGAAGTTATGACAGCAAATGTCATGATACCATCATTACGTTCAAAATTGAGAATGAACACTGTTTACCATTCATTGATTTATTAATATGATCAAAGATAATACATTCCACTTTGACATATATTAGAAAAGCCATACACACAAACAATTATATACACAACCCATTTTATGCAAGCTACAAACAAAAATACACAACATTCTTTTTCTTAATTACGAGTTTATTGAACATACCGCTTACGGAAGATAATTTTAAAAAAAGAGTTAGGAGATATATACCATGTAGCAGAAATCATTAATGGTTATAAGAAAAGTGTGATAGATAAAATTAAAAAGAAGTTAAAAAATAAGAGGTTATTAAGAAATATAACTACACTTATTTCAGAGAAACTAGTTTTGCAGGTTTAACTTTAATAAATTATAGGTTAACCACCCACACAGCACTGAATGATGTTTGAAAGATTTCATTAATATTACACTGTAACATAAAATATGTTGCCTGTAACCTTACGATATATATTTTAATATGAATGAAAGATTACATCAATGTCGATTTGTCCGCGAAATATTCAAAAAAATTGCAATGTTTCTGCAACATTTCTGTACATAGTTTTAAATATTTTCTGCATTATTTCCGATATATTTATGCAGTATCTATGCCAAATTGTCAATATGTTCTGTTAATAGTTTTAAATATGTTTGCCATTATTGCTGACTTATATGTACATATTATGGTAATATAATGCCCACTATTTTGGTTTGTGTCATGTGGAACATGTTCGAGGCTGTTTTCGCTGCTACTAGGTTATAACCATTGCTCACAGACAATAACTTGATGGCAGCAAAAACAACCCTAACATGTTCCACCTGACACAAAGCCAAATAGTGGACATCACATTAGCCATAACTTTTCGCGAATTTATAAACAGGATTTGATAATAATTATTAATGCAGTCATTACAATGAAAAATATATCCACATTTATGATCCGCGGCGCACTAACTTAAAGTGATAAAAATAAAGTAAAATTTTTTCATTTCTTATTTTGAAGATTCATTTTATAAATTAATAAATAGCAGAGAGTTAATAAAATATAAAACGTATATTTAAATTTATTTAAATTTTTATTTACACAATTAAAATTATTACCAAGCACGACTAATTCTATTTCCCCTAGATTTTTTTTCTTTTTCCTAAAAAAAAAAATGTCAATTCTAAAACGCACAAAATGAACACAATATATCACTGAACATGTTACAATGAATACTCACTCCTCTTCTCTGCATTCAACGCAGAGTAGCTTGCGTAACCATCAACTATAATTGCAGATACTTCAGTTTCTTGATTTGAGGCTTTTGCTGCCTCACTGTATCTAAGATTAGTTTGTATGAACATGACTCTTTTGAATGCCTTTTTTTTCTGTTTTTCTTTTAAGTTAAACATTACAGTTATTTCATTCGAAATCATTCTTTTAAAAATTTGTGTAGTAATTGAATGTTAATCTGACCCACCTATTCCTTTAAAAGCGGCGACCTAAAATGTCTCTTTATTTGTACGCTTGTAATGACAAATAAGAAAGAAAACTTACCATTTTAACATAGTACCTCTCATTTTCAGTACGTAACGTAGTTCGAAATTATTAAAATCTTCTTCGTTTTTGATAGGAAATGAATCAAGATCTTTGTAAAACTTACAGATGTATAGTCATTGTTGTTTTTAGAGTTCTGTTGACAGATTTTGTCCTCTAGTGATTCCATTTGTAATCAAAGTATATAAATATCTGGGTTATAGAATAGGTTACGTCAATTTTAATAACAGATCTACGATTTGCTTTAATCTATGTATTATACATTTACTACCTATTATTTATACTCTTCTATATAAACAATAACTTACCATTTTTATACACACCAAAATTCCCGATGCATACCATCCAGCACAACAAACAATTAAAATCGAGCCTTACATAAGGATGAAGGAACGTACATGGAAGTACATGAACATGCGCCCAATCCGAACGAACAGTCGCAGCGTCGTCTGGCGGCAAGTTTAAAGTACTACTGTAGAATATATTTTTTCTGCATACGAGTTATTTGTGCAATTTGCCATTACGAATACCCATTAATATAATTTAATTTTCTGTTAATTATCCATCAAAGCAATAGCCGAAGAGGAAAAACGATCCGATTAATTTCTAATATGAATATAAGATATAGTGTTTACTAAGCTCATCTGCAAATTATTAGAAATATACTGAAAAGATAACGTATGATGAATGTTTTCATGATTTTAAAAGGATCTAAATATTGCTGAACTGATTGCGAGATGATTCATTGAACATTTGAAAGTAATCAAATTTTCTGAAACTATTGTGCTGTTGGGCAGATTATTAAACCTGTGTAAAAATAAAATCTTAGTCCGGTTTTTCAAAATTCTAATACTTTAAGAAATAAAATTAAATATAATATTGAAATTGATATATCCAAAATGTTTTGGTGATTCGTATAAGATCAACAATGCAGTGTTTTGTAATAAATATACATGGGTAAATAAAAGAGGATGCGGAGATTGATTGAAAGAACATTTATATCATGTTCAAATCGTATGCTGATAATCATTAATGCTTTAGCATATCATTTTTATACAAGACATACTTTGTTAATTAGTGATTTTAGATGTAATTAAGTCGTCAAATTGTAAAATCTTAGGGCGCGTACC